>JAQFYG010002689.1:0-14066 GCA_034694325.1 Entomobrya corticalis
CAAATCGAAAGATCCTGACTGGAAGGGATGACATTACTAGCTTGTCTTCCAGCTACCCCAAACAAACACAGGATCTGGAACTCCAGAATTGCCCCGATAGTCGAACTAGTGACTCCGGTGAGAAAAATTATGCGATAAAGAGATTCGCCAAATATGAAAAGAACTCGAAGCAAAATTGGGTTCCATTTTTAGAGTAACAAGAGAAGCTATCAAGAAGCTCTTTAATTTTGAACTCGACGAGAGTGGAAGTTTTTCCCAGTCCTCCTTGAACACAGCTACTGTCGACTTTACTTACCCACCCTACAAAACCTCCCCCCTTCTCACTCTGCTTAATACCCCACACTACAAATACCCCGCTCCTCTCCACCAATTCAAAACAGACACCAGAGCTCAACCCAAAAACCCGAACCAAACCAAGAAACCCAACCCACTAACCTGAAGCAAACTTACGTACCTGAACTCAACCCACAAACCCGAACAGAACCCACAAACACTCCCCACTCAAGAAACTCGCCCCCAACTCCCCCTCCTCCCTCTTCACAAACTCTCCAAGTACTTTGGAGGGTGTGAATTAATTTTAGTCAGCGAGTAAATAAAAATATAATTTAATTTAAACTTTAATCCGTTCCAGTACTGTGGCACCGTTAGTTATTGTCTCAAACGTAAGGGACAACCCTTGGAGATTTGGTTACCGTAAAATACTCTCATACTTCTCCAGCATCCCTACCCATAACCATTTAAAAATTTACGGAATTAAGGATTATGTAATCGCGCAATGGATTGCATGCACAAATACTTGCAAAATTTCTAACAAGGTTCGAAAATAATGATCAATGAGTTTACGGATAGCATGGTAAGGGTTTTAGGGGGCTGGATAAATAATAAATTGATAATAATAAGCTAAATGCCAATAATTAGTAGTTATTTAGTTCAAGTGTTAAATGAGCTTTATATTCACAAATTTGTGATTAAGTTTATGTTTGATTTTTGATATCAGGAGTGTTTGCGGACAGTTTTATTGGAATCGCTGGTATTGACTTGTTGTTAGAAGGAGAAAGCTGCAACCACCGCCACCACAGTACTCACCTCCTTAAACGAGTATTCCACTTTGAGGGGATGATCGTCGGTCATCTAATTTGAAAATAGCTCTGGAAGAGTTGAACAGGTCTCCCAGGAAATGATAAGCTGTTGGCGATCAGAGTTGACTGCTTGAAGGTTTACTCTTATTCCCATAGCGCTATTCATGTTGAAGTCCAGCCTACTGCAATCTCCTTCCCGAGCTGCAATGTAGAAAGTCAGCTTCCAGAAACGGAATTAAATATGGCTTCAATGTCTTGCGATACGGTAAACGGCAATTAATGTCTTAAATTTAATTGTGATTACACGGCTAAATAGTATGAGCATTTAATAATTCTGTTAAAAACCATTCAGGATTTCCAAGCTTTGGTGAGTTCAGAAATAAAATTCCAAACTGGATAAAGCGGTGGACCGGGGAGACTTTTGAGGTTCCAAAAATGACACAGAAATCACTAGTTAAGTGGACCGTACCTTCCTAAACTCAACAAGATGTAGACCTTTTCCAAGATCACAAATGTGACAGAATACTTTGAGGTTAGGAATACAGTGACGCCAAACACGTAGTTTTTATTATCATTATACAATTTGCTTCTACTGTTAATTTCCAATCTTGTTCATTTCTAGATGAACAATACCAATTTGAATGATCTTGACTGGGGGTAAAGACCTTGCTAGTTTGTCTTCCAACTACCCCAAACAACTTATCTGCAGCTCCAAAATGATACCGATGGTCAGACAAGTGACAAGTGACAAGTGCGAATAATAAAGCGTTTGGAGCTTCGGTAAATATCATACTGAATAACTCAAAGAAAAATTGATTTCCGTTCTTTGAATTACGTGAGCTGTGAAGGACAAGATCCTCAATTTTGAACTCGACCAGAGTGGAAGTTTTTCCCAGTCCTCCTCGCACACAGCTACTATCCACTTTACTAACCCCCTAACAAATCGTCCTCCCCCACTACCTCTCCCTCCTCACTCAACCAAATTGCCCATTCTACAAAACCCCCCACTCTATAAAACCCCCCATTCTATTGTGCAAAAACCTCCGACCCTCTCCACCAACTTGAACCACAAACCAAAACTCAACCCACAAACCCGAACCAAACCCAACCCACAAACCCGAACAGAACCCACAACCCGGAACAAAATCCTCAAACCGAAAGTCAGCCCCCAAGCCCCAACCAAACTAATAAACCCAAACCCAACACACGAAACCGATATCACCCTGAACCCAGCCCCTAAATCCCCACCTTCACACCCAAACAGAACCCATAAAGCCGAACCCCTACAAAACCCGCAATCCTGAAACCAGCCTAAATATACCCCCCACTCAACAAATTGCCCCCATTCCACCTCCACCAACCACCAGGCCCTATTCCATAAACTCTCGAGGCTCTTATTAGGGAGTAAGAATATAAATTAATATAAACTTTAATTTGTTGCAGTACTGTACCACCGCCAGTAACCTCCTTAAATGTAAGGAACAACATTTGAAGATTTGGTTGCAGTAAACTGCTCTCGCACTCATCTGCATCCCTTCCATTAACATGGAATTACATGCTGAATTTTGTGCCAAAAACCACAAATATGTTCACAAATCCTTACAACGTTTGCCAAAAGTGAGCAATTTAACTAATTATGTTGTGAACAAATGTTACTTGCTTCACTTTCTGCAATTTTAATTATAACAGTGCAAAATATAAATGTTTTGATCTATTTTGGGATTTCATAAAATCTATTACGGCTGTGATTACAGATCACAAACCTCCTGAAATTATAGTGGGATTACGGATACAGATTGTTATTCATATCCGTGGAGTTCTGATTACTGTAAACCTAGATTTTAGGAGTGTCTGGACACGAGGTGCTTAGAAAATACACCTTGGGAACTAGAGTAAGAAAAAATTAAATTAAATAAATTACCAACGCCAACCTTAATAATTCTGTAATTGAAGAGAGTAATAAAAAATTGGTTTGATGAAATAATATCAATTCAAATTTATTGTACAGTTAAATCATCATATTATCATACAACATTGTAGGAAATTCGGTTTATTTACCAGTGCATGCTTCCAACCATATATGTTGACATAAGATAACGCTCTAACCACATCATCCATTTCCACCAGTACTGCATACAATTCAACAGCAACTTTCTTGTCAAATCCCTTAATTTCCATCGGGTCAAACCCACCATCTTCCTCATTTCCACTAGTTCCAGTCGTCATCTGACTGCTATAGTTAGTCCAAACTTTAAAGTTGTTTCCGCCTTATTGCCTTTCACTGCCCCTCTCACGATCATTACGAGTGCCTCCCACGGTTTCCAAAAAGGCCACATAACGCTCCTGATAATCAGACCAATTGCTCTGTTTTTGTACATTTGAAAATATTTTGAGTTCAAGTTTTTTCTCCATTCTTTCCCATTGTTTTGATCTGCCATTCTCCAAATAGCCCGCGGCCATCCTACTTTTACCAGGACGGCCATCAAACCATCTTTCCGCATTTAACCCTGTTTTTCCAGTCAGAACCCTGAACGTTTTCTATATAAAGTACCGGACTTGAGCATGTCTAAATAAATTGTTCTCCCCTCCTTCGTTATTAAATGATACTTGTAAAGCAATAACAAATCCATTATTTTCTTTTATACCACCCAATCCACCCTTTTGCCCAAATCCTCCTTTTTTCCCAATCTTCCCATTTTGCCCCTTAAAAAGTATTCGAGTAAATTGCTTGGGAATTCGATGTCCTTTGAAACCCCATTTAAACCTTGATTCTTTCCAAAGTAGTCGCATCAATGTAGCAATTGCTCAGTTTTGCCAATTTGTTTGTGTCAAATATCAATTTATGAGCCAGATTAATAACGTGGCCCCCATTTTCTCCTGATTTTATATTTTTACTATGTTTGCCATTAAAATTGAATATATGTTTTTGACTGTGCTAAAGTTATATTCTTTTTAAAGACCTGTGGTTGATGGCCACTTAAAACCCAAATAAAGTTAGCGTCTTACTCTTTGGAACACTTTTGCAGCGCCGGCACCAGATCGTTTCTTCGTCTTTTGTTGGATGTCCATATCATATGTAACATAAACAGACCTGTGCAGCTCATTTTTGCCCTTGTAAGAAGGAGGGGGAGCAGCAACAACATGAGGTACATTTATTATATACGTACAGATACGTACGTGCTTCTCAGAAGTCAACATTTCAAAATCTGAAATATAGGTTATAAAAAACACATTCAGCTTTAGTTTGGTGCATAAAGTTACCCAAAGTACTCAGACATACTCAAACAACAGATTTTCAAAGTTGAAATACAGAAGCAAAATGTGCATTGTTTGGTGCACAAAGTTTCCTGAAATGCATAAAATGCATGACATTTGCTAAGTACTGATATATGTATTGTATAAAAAATATACAGCTACGGCTCAAATCAGTTATAAATTATCGAATTTTTGCATAATAAAATATTTTGTATATACTATATATACACATTTTGCTGTTGTATTTTAACTTTGAAAATCTGTTGTTTGAGTATATCTGAGTACTTTGGGAAACTTCATGCACCCAATTAAAGCTGAATGTGTTTTTATAACCTATATTTCAGATTTTGAAATGTTGACTTCTGAGAAAAGTTTTGAAGGTTTTAAAAATATTCGTCATTTTAATGGAATGTGTAGCCCACAGGTTTAAATGGTTGCCATTTTCACATACGTGTGTGTATTTTAATTAAAATTACAACTTGTGTGCAACAATAATTTGTCTTTATGATGCTTGTTTTATTTAGTTTAGAAAGTATCATCAAATCCAGGAAATAATTTTTATAAACGAAAGTTTGAAATAATATGACACATGTCCATCATCGGCGACCGTATTGGTCATTTGGCATGTGTTATCCCAAATTTCAGGCATATTATCTACTAGAGTAAATTAATGTCTAAACTTTATATCTTTTAAATTTTTATTTACTTCTCCTTCTTCCAGACAAAAAATTCCAAAATAAAAAATTAAAATTAAAAAAATCTTTTAAAATTTTTTAAAACTATGAAAGACACTTATTGGCCCCAAAATTTCTCCAACAATTACCCGCTGTCTCACAAATATTCACCAAAAGTTTCAATTTTCCACTCTAAGTGATTTTTGAGATAAATTAAACATCGTCATTTTTGGACATCGTCACTTCCGGTCGCCCCACAGCCAAAAGTTGGACCAAAATCGAAAATTTGTGAGTGGCATTGATTTACCTCATCCTAAGGCTTCAAAATGGCAATGTGTTTGAAAGAAAATGTTGAAGTTTTCCGATGAAAAAATGATGCTCAAAATATACCAAGTGTGCATATTGCGTAATAAAATAACGACTAAATGTTTACAGAAAAGCTGTAAATCTTCGATTAAATACTAGCAATTTATATAGAAACTCAGGAATTTCGGCCCTAAAAATGATGCAAACTTTGGCTGTAAAAAGGTATACTGCACGTCAATGGTGCTACAATATACAATTTATTTTTAAAATAGTAAAGCAAATTATAGTTTTTCTAACTAACAGCTATAATAACGTTTATTGAACCGTTTGAAAACAGTACTACAAGGTATTTGTAACCTCCGACATTTTTCATTAAAAACACAATTTTTAAGCTCTAGGCAACAAGTTTTATTAACATTGATAAAATTTCAATAATTTTATGTGAAGTGCTTACAGGAATATAGACATATTTTGTTAACAACGTTTCTGTTCAAGATAGTTTGACATTTTTTTTCCTTTTCATTTAGTGAGTTACTTTTGCTACAGTTTTGTCTTACTAAACAATTTAGAAACATTTGTAGTTGTCTTTTTTCAAATCACAAATAATAAGTACTAAATAAGAAGTAGAATATATTTTTTGTTTCAAAACGTACAAAATAGAAAATAACAGTTGCGACACCTAAAATTATCATTTTATGTTCGATTTGTTCTTTTTCTACAGCTGCACGGACCCAAACCCAGTGTATCATGGCAATAAAACTGTCAACACATCGATTATGCTTGTCAAAGTTACCTTGGCTTATAAGTTTGTAATATTTTATTTACATGATGACATTGGTTCATGTTGTAAATTGACACTAAAAAGATAACTACATATTTATGCACAAAGAACTATTACATTTTTGTACCACCTTATATTATATTTTAGGGTTTGTCGGTTTTTTCCTTATCATTTATTTTTATTGTTAGTAATTGTTGTACATTATATGGGCTACGCACACATACAACTTTTTCTATTAGCTGTCATCATCTTCCTGAAATATCGACTATATAAGCCGCCACTCCTTAGTATTAGTTATCAATTGAAATAACTTCTATTTATATTAGTGTTACTGTATGGAAATCAGCCGAGGCTGTAATTATAGTGAACTCTGCAAGTTTTTAAATCTTGGAAATAAAGACAAATCACAAATCATTTATATCATCTTAAAAGAGACAGACATGCTGCCCATACCAAGACAGGTTCCTCGAGACCTGAAAGCTTTTCACCAACACACACAGTTACTATACTTATTGATAGTTTAACCTGAAGATTTACCTTTATATCTTCAATATAAGACAAGTTCACTCGAAAAAAAACCACCTTGTTAAGATGCACATATATATATATATTAATATATATTTACCATTCCGTTTAACCTATTTATTTTTATATCATAAACAAAGGTATAAGTAGCGAACCGAACTTTAGTGGTAACCTCACAACTACTGTTTTCATCGTGCTTACGATACACTTAAAGGGAATTCGATACATTATAACAGTTGGTTTTTACAATACATTTTTACATTTATTTTCAACTCACTTAACAGGTCAGCTTTTGTAATGTATGTTTTTTATATACCAATACAGATTATTTCAACAGTTATCACTGAAGATAATAGGCATTTTATCAATTCGTCTCATTATTTAAAATCTCTCTGACCACAACATGCATTTATGCATTGAACATAAAATGAGCAGTAACTTTTAAAATTGATCCACGTCTGAAGTGAGTCTAGGGAAAAATACCTTGCTGCACTTTTGAGCTAGTAAAAACACTTCATTAAACAATTAAAATGCTATACTATCCATTCAAAGTGTTTGCATTTTTATTGAGTATATATATCGTATGTGACTAGCAATATAAACGACCATGCAAGCATCAGCTTCCATTACACTTGCATACAAATTTTATTTTTGGCGATCTCGTCAGTTCCTAGAACATGTCAACGAGGTATTCAATAAATAACGCACTCCTGTCGTTATAATTGACCCCGTAAATCAAGTTTACGATTATCCAATACATTTATATAAGCATCAATTTCTGCCAAAACTAAACCATTAATATATTTTTGCTAAACCAATAATAGGCATGTACTAATGAAGCAGTCTTCTAATCTGCATGTTCGTTTAAATCTTATTCCAATTTATTTAAATATATCCAAGATGAATTCAGTACATTCAAACTCTACCTTTAAACTTCCTTGTTTTCCTTCTCAAAAAGAAGTTATTCTCGAAGATGATGTCTATCCCGTTCCATCATAAAGAGGTATATTGTTTTTTTAATTGACTGTCTTCGTCATTATCCGTATCTATTTATTATCTACAGGTTTATTGAATAGCTTAAGATACTAACGCTTCTATACCCTAGCATATTCAGCAGAAGGGCTTAGGGTCGATGCAACTTAGTTTAACTGATTAATAATTATGGTGTGTCATTTCGTTTTTCCCTTAATAATAAAAGCCATGTGTTCTGTTGCACAAAATCATCACCCTAACTACATATAATAAAGTAATTATTTATTTCATTAACGTTTGCGCCTTAAATTAATAAATGATGAACTTGGCAGTCAATTTGTCAAAAACGTCAATTTAACGTTGCATCAGGAAAACCTGTGTTTATCAATTAAAACTGGAATAAGATACCATTTACGGCGTTTTGGCTAAACTTGTTAAGTAATTGTATTTAATCTCTTAATATCGATTAAAATGTTTACATGTTTTTAAATACCTTCTGGTTCACAGTGATAGCAGTGCAGAATCAGATAGAGGCTTTAGGTCTACTCTACGCAAAAGTTTTAATTGAGTTCCATGCAAAATATTTTTTTACATTTTATATCTTATTGTTTACATTTATTTTTTCTTGAAATTTTTTCTAGCCCAAAAAGGTACTTTCCTTCTTTTCTCCTAAAATCAATTTTCCCATAAAAAACCGCTCTGTGCCCTTCTTGTTAAGATCCTGACCTTTGTTATTAAAAAGTTTTTGTGTAAATATTTCAGACAGCTAGAATTTACCTTATTCTTTGCCGAATATATTTAAGAGCATTTTTTTTCTATTAAATAACAAATAGAAAATAAAATGTCATCCGTTAAAGTATTTATGTGTTAAATTGTTAAATTTTTTCATAATAAGATTATTGCAGATAAACAAAAATCGATGCACAAACCTACTAGATCAATTATTCATGATGATGCACCGCACGGTTATACGTACTATGCGATTTCTTGAAAATGAGTGGCAATGCACCGGTAAGACTCATTCACCTGCAAATCTACAGGTCGACGGGTACATTAACAGCGATGACGCCTTGTCAACCATAATTACCTGTCAACATCATCATTCACATTACATTGCAAACATGTTAAAACCTGCCATATAATTCTTTAATACAAGAAGAGGGTTTTTGATTCAATTATAGCATTTTATGCAAATGCTCAACACTTCTACAGCACACGTCTCGACTCAAATAAATATCGTTTTTACAAAATAAACACTATGAGTTTCATATTGGCTATTGGTTTTAAGCATAGAGTAAAGACAACCACTATTTATAAATCACCAGGAAATCAAGATTTTTTTCCTGGCAATTCATTCAAGTGAATTGCCATCATAAATCGAGAGATTACCTTGGAAAATACTTTAAATATTTTCAAAATACATTTAAAATTCATTTTTACTCTAAATGTGTTTTGTGTTTTCTAAAATACCAGAATTTTGGGATGATCTAATTTTAATCAATAGCTATTTTTACCAACAGCTTCTTTGTATTCTTAGTTGAAATTGGTTATATTGGAGGAAGCCGTAACAAAGTTCCGCTTTTAACACGATAGTTAGTCACACGAGACTAGCTTAAAAAAATATGTCTAAAATATATCTAAGAGATATAAAAATGTGGATTTTATATTAATTATTACATTAAAAATTGGATTAGGCTTACGCATTTCAGGTAAAAATGTTAAATTAGTGAAACGAACAAACACAGGAGAGTGTACAACTACATATATTAAACCGATGTAGAAATACGATTATTCTTGATCAGCATTTCTTTGGCTAATAAGCACTCGTGAAAACTAATATTCTTAACTATGATACACTTCAACTGCATATACACATAGTATTAGTATTTGATTTGCATTGTAAAGAAAAATTATGCTATTCTGCTATAATTTGAAGTTTATTTTGTTTACTTCTGATTTCATTTGAGTTATGGAAAAACCATTGGAAAAAAAATCCAATAAGTGTAAAAGATATAAAAATTTGTCATATTATGTCAAAATGTTCAGAGACAACTAAATAAATTCGGAATAAATATGAATTGTAATTTTACATAAATATTTTAAGTTTTGTTCGTTGCAATATCTTGATCTATGGTAGCAGTTCACTTGAATTTAACTGGCCAGAAAAACGTCTCAATTTCCTAGCAATTAATAAAAAAAGGGAAAATCTTTTCGTTCCCTGAAAAAAAGCTCTTTGTTCCCTGAAATTTGAAACTTTTTTTCTAAAATCGGTTCATTATTGATCTTTGAAAAAAGAGTCATTTTACAGGGAAAAGTGAGTATTTATTCCACAAAATATACACTAATGAAATTATTTAAGTATGTTTCCGTACAACATGTCGCGTTTAATGATGTATACTAACAAATAAATGTTCAATTTGCCGAAGAAAGATTGGTTGTTTTAACAGGCAAAAATAACTTTGTTTGAACATTTATGTGTGCATATGTGCTAAAAACGTGGATACTGTGGATAAACACACTAATGCATATATCATTATTTATCTATGAAAACACCTTCAAACTCCTCTAACAACAGATTGACCCTAACTACATTTTCCACTATTTGGGAACTTCGTTTCTAAATAAGAATGCTTATGGATAAAAATTTGAAATAACAATTACATTAAATGAGATCTTTTAAACCTACATGAACAGTAGCTTTTGAAGTCAGTCAGCCTTTTAAATTACCATTTACTCACTTTACAAGTCAAACAGGACACAGATTTTGTGTTCAGGCGATTAAAGATAATGGGTGTGTATTTATCTTGGTCATTAATTGTATATAAAATATGCTTTAAAGAAAAACTTAATTTCCCCTGTAAAAAAACTCACTTTTCAAAAATCGATAATAAACCCATTTTAGAAAAAAAGTTTCCAATTTTAGGAAGAAAAATTCAAAATTTCAGGGAAAATAAAATAGATGCCATTAAAAAACGGTGGTCTTTTCTCTTTTCTTCCTCACGATTAATTACGTGCCTTATTTAAATAGCTATACTTTAAAATATTTGTAATTTAGTTCACTTTACCAGACTCGGCTATTCACAAGCAATGAAAACTATATGTATCTTTCACGGCAGACGTGTTTTTAAATTTTTACTTTGACATATTTTCTTGCTCTATTACTGGCGCAACTTTAAGCATGAGCACAAAACTATCTAATTGACAGCTTGTAACTCCTATGTTTACTTAAATTTAGTTATATTTTATTTACTAAAGCAGTTGTTCAATTTTGCTCAATCCCATACGACATAACATCAAATGTAGTTTTCTCATCGCTTATACAAATATTTAAATGGTTAAAAGAGTGTTATGCCTTTAGAAAATTTGCCGAAAGCTCCGTTTGATATACCATTTAAGTGTTTGATACAATTTTGACAATGCTTCCGATTTTTCGTGCAGATATTTGACCATAGTTTAATAACCGTGTACGAATTCCGTATCCAATAAATAATTCTATACCAAAACAGTTTTTCAGGGAAAAACTTCTAACTATAAGTTAAACTTATAATCATATAAAACTTATGGACCTTATTTTTTCTTCAATTTTCTAGTGTTTTGCCTTTGCATAAATTTTTTTTATCTTCTTCTTTCTGATTACAGATGTTAGTCCTTGGTTCCAAATCGTCATTTTAATGTATTCGCTAAACCATAGCCGTTAACATTTCCCATAGTTTGCTCCCAAACAATGGAATACATTTGAAACTGCCGCTTTCTGTGATATCTGAAAAGATGAAAATTTATGTTTCACTTTCTCAAAAACTAAAAAAGGATTTTACATAATATATTATCAAACATATAATCTTACCAGTGCATATGAATGCAGGTTATTTTTTATGAAGAACATCACTTTATATGAAGCTTCTTGCGGACTGTTGTAATATTCTATGTAATGTTTAGAAACAAAATATTATTAAAATTAGATTAACTGTTTTAATAAACTTTATACTAATTAGAGTTAATTTTCAGAGCTTTAAACATATTTTATTAACGATTAACATATATGTAAAATTTAAAATATTATTTAAATGTTCAGAAATATCATCAAAAATTTATTTATTTGCTTGGTCGACTTTGTTTTATTTTGATGATATATATTTGTACT
Organism: Entomobrya corticalis; assembly: GCA_034694325.1. Classification (NCBI taxonomy): domain Eukaryota; kingdom Metazoa; phylum Arthropoda; class Collembola; order Entomobryomorpha; family Entomobryidae; genus Entomobrya; species Entomobrya corticalis. Next base: position 11,734 of record JAQFYG010002689.1, read on the forward strand.
TGCAAATCAATTGTAGTCCGTGCACATATCTTTTTAATTTCATAATTTAATGAAAACCGCACTATCAATATAAAAATTTAAGCCACTAAATTACATTTTTGGTTTTCTCTCTAATTGGTTAAAAAATAGCAGAATGTATGTAATTTATACATATGATTATCAACTTTTATTTTAGACAATCGCTCTTTTTCCAAATTAGTAGCCACAATAAAAAAGTAAAACAACTATTTAAAAATCCTACTTACCAATGTCGAACATGCAACTTTTCAACAAAATGTAGTTGAGAATAAATTTAATTTATATGTTATTTATTTTATTTGATTAACACTTGATCTAATTGTAAATTTGACAGCTTTTTTTTCTTTTTTCCGAACAAAATTGCGATGTTTTCCCCAATGCTCTCCTTCAAGGTGAATGTACGGTTAAAGAAAATATCAGGATATAAGTTTGTATTCGCACTCACGTACATACAAAATAAAAACTACAGACTTGAATATCCAAACTCTGAAAAAAGCACAAACACAAAATAGTAAAGAAAATATATGGAGTTCCCTTTGGTATGTCATTATTGTGCACGGCTTGATGATGATGACTTGATATTTTGTCCGTGCATTGAACTTTTTGACGCAAGATTTTGCTATTATCTGGCTTCATTGCGTCATTGTACATATCTGGATCTTTTTTTATCACATCATAATAGGATCATAGTTTATTTAAATTGCCTTGTACGGTCATGTGATGCATGCATGAAACAATGTATGAATAATGCATAGTGTAAATCTTAACTTGCAAAACAGGAGTTTGACACGTATAATGTTGTGTACAACACGTTCTTAACTTTTTTAATAATATTTTAGTGATCTTTGCTCCTATATTTTGGGCCTTTTGTGCTAGCATTTTGGCTTGTTTGGAAGGGGACTTTCGTTGGGATCGGAATAGGATTTTTTGAGTTGTAAAATAAGCCGAAAAATTTGTGAGGAGCATAAGCGTTATCTACAATAGATTGATATTGATGGGAAACTTAATGTGAAAAAATGAAAGCTTTTGTATAGTAAATAGGTAGTATGATTTTTTTGGGATTTGTGTTTGGATGTCGACAAAATATTTTGAGGATGTGAGCAAACTCTAGCGAGAGAAAGGAAAAGCGGGGAGGAAGGAATAACGGTTTTTGCATAGATTTTGTGAAAAAACATTCAAAATTCAATGCATGTTTATAAAATAAAGAATGATTTTGGCAATTTTCATGCAATTGGCAATGATGCGTTTTGTTATTTTAATTAAGTTGCATCTGACGCTAACTCATTGCTGTTACTTTAAAACAGTTCAAAGTTATGGCATCAAAATAAATATTGCAAAAAATAATTTAAATGGTAAAATAACAAATTCCTCAGATTTCATTTGTTACAATTTTGTTCTCTTGCTTGCTTTTGTTCAAGCAGTAAATCAATGCTGACAAAAACCATTTTAGTTTCTTCAGACAGCTCATTTTCAGCTTGATTGGGAGCCAAAGTTTGTTGAATAGGAACACTGGAAACCATTAAAATAATTTGGAATCAATTAAAAGTAAAACAATAACAAACTCATAACTTTTTTATCTCAAAGTTTAAAAAAATTACTTGGGATTCCTTAAAGCAGAGCCAATCTCTGTATCACTGTCTGTATCGCTAAGTGCATTTGCAGATTTTCTTTCGGCATTCACTTGTGAACGAAGAAGATTCACTTGCCTCCTGAATATGAAGCAAGTTTTAACTAAACTTATATCAGACTTAATTGCTGAAAGTTAAATTAATGTGAAAATATACTTACTCAAGTGCTTGAGCACCTTCCATTCCTTTCTGGTTTTCACCGTCCTTCCTCAAGGCTTTTCCTAACAGCTCGTTAAGATACTCATGCACTTCCACCAACTTCACTTTTTCCTGAACCAATTCCTCGGGCTCCTTGGGTTCAACATTAGGATTCGCCATTGTCTTTACCTCTACAAGTTTCCGTTCATTTTTCAATCGTAGCTCCCGGGTAAAAGGTTCTTCACGTTTCAATTCAGCTGAAATTATGACAGTATATATAAAATAATTGTAAACAGCACAAAGTAAATTACTTAATCCTGATGCAAACTAGAAGTTAACGATGTTTATAATGTAAAATATAACGTCCCGACTACCGCAGAGATGTTTTTAGTGGTCCGTGTACTGCTTTTTACCCGCTTCCCCTGGATTACACACAGTTATGACAAAATTGATTTGGTGACTGTTGTTTGACTAGTTAGGCCCTGACGTTTGCGCAAAATTGTCCCTGTCTGTCCCCAACCCTATGGCGCCATATGTCACTTAAAAAAT
>JAQFYG010002690.1:0-14062 GCA_034694325.1 Entomobrya corticalis
GGATCATTGTTTTTTATGTTGTGTCAATAATATGCCATGTCTGACGCTAATAGCGCAAACTAGATGAAAGCTAATTTCACTGTATGTTGTACAGACATACATATATATTTTTCGAAACATGAAAACAATATTGACTTGACTGACTTGAAATTTGCAGGGAAGAATTGTTTTATATTTTGGTGAACACACGTGAGTTGGATTTGGATATAGGTAGGTAGAAAGTAGAAGAGAATATAATTTTGTAACAAATTTACACAAATGTTGCATGGATGAGCGGTCCACTACACTGATCATATTGATGATAAAGACTGCAGTTGAGTTAGTTATTGCGGTAGTATAGCGGCAAAAAAAAACAACGGGAACGGGAGTGAAAGTCAGGAAGTTCATATAAGTGAAAATCAACTTTTGATATGCCATTTACTACGAAATACTAAGAGCATAATGTTCCTGGTATAACCATTTTCTCTGCATTTTGTTATCAGGGAAGAATTTTTCACATGTGAGATGTGATACAGTTTTTTTTGGAGAAAAAAGGTGAAAAACTTTCTCTCTGCTCTGCTGAGACCCAGATCCGTTTTCTACATCCGAAAAAAAATATACTGAATGTTTTTCCAACAGAAAAATTATGTGCCTTTTCGTACTACATTTTTTAGCAGAGTACAGATGCGTCCAACTGTTACTCATATAAAATATATTTCAGTACAAAAAAATGATGTTTTTTTGCATTAAAATACATTATCATTATATCGATATATAAATGAGACCTAAATAATAGTAAATGCTTGTGTGGTGTGTTTTTATGAGGTAGTAAAAAACCATATCGGAGTCTATTTATCTGTGATACATTGGCTCATTATCGACGTGTATAAACGTGCTTTAAAGAAATGCAAGGGAAAAAAGTATCGGTGAAAGCAAAAAGGTGAGAAAAAGCTGAGAAACATCTTGAACATCAACACAACAGTGCAGTGCTTGTTTGATTGATTGCTGATGTAATTGAAAATAGAATAAAACATACAACAATAGAAAACATCGAAACAGAAATTTTCATGCTGTTTATTGGATACATTTTTTATAGAATTTTTTTAAAGGTAATTTGGTGCGTAACAATCGCAATCAAAACGATTGTATAAGTAGACATGAAACAAAAATGTTACAAAAGAATACTGATTGTTTCTTTTTCTTTTCTTTTTCCTTGAGAAAATACTTAAATAGTTCTGTTTTCTTCTATCAAAGAGGTGATAAAATAGGCGCACATACTGTCACACAATTTATTTGCAATTTATAAGACATGTATTCATCCTTTTGAAGCTTATATACTACGTTCCCATTGTTTCCCCCGAATATTTTGTACACCCTTTCAATAAATTTTTTACCCTTTAAAAAATTCAAAGTGTTTTTCATTTTTAGCAAGTTAACCGTAAAAAATATGAGACACGAAATGAAACAAAGCCAAAAAAATCACATCTTTATTTATGCATGCATGATTTCATGCTCTTTGGCTTTCACCAGAAATCTTAAAAGAAAGATCACGTTCTTCTCGTCTGTGTCTTTTTCCCAGATTTCCAGTTGTATATTTTTCTCTTGTGAGCAAACTAAAAATATCTGAGTGATTGTTTAAAAGACAGTAAAAAGGAGGGAGAAAGGCTTTAAAAAAGCGAAGGCTTTTTTTGAAATAAACATTAAAATTGTATGCTGCTGTTCCCTAGTTTCTAGTACTTGTAGAACCACTATGCCGCCGACAAGAAAAAAAGGCTTGTCAAATAATTTGCAAGTGTATGTGTAAATGAATATGAAGTATAAAGGAAAATCTCCGGCTATTTGAGTTATGATGTAACAGGTTGCAGACGTTTTAAATTTATAACTTATCTACCTACCTAGATCGGAATACATCAAATATTCAAAGCATATTAATATTATATTAATTTATGGTTATAGATGGATTGCAGAGGGTATAAAATTTCAAAATTATATGGAAAAAGAAAATCTACCTAAATTCTTGGAATTGCGGAACCTTCGTTAATTGACTTAACATAAAAAATTGGTGAGGAGTGTCCTTAGAGTACATGAGGATGGTATAAGCGCAAACATGACAAGATGATAAATATTTTGTCTTATATTTAGCATTTTTTTAAATCCAAGTAGAGCAAGAGTTTAGCCACAATATTTAAAGCAACAACAATGACATTAAGAAAGTTAATCTGAATAGAAATAGAGAGATAAGCAATGAAACAAAAAAACTATTATTTGCTGTGTGGTGCTTTACTAATATTTTTTGAAATCGTAACAAATTACATGTATAATTTGGTTGAGAATAGTAAAAAGATGTTCATTTAAATACAAAAAAATATAGTGTGTGTGTGTGGTGATCTAATGAACGAACATTTACAATTAGTTTACAGGTGCATAGAAAAAACTAACAATAAATTTTGTGTATCCTAAGCATTTAGATAATTATGCTCTACGGATAATATTCTTTTGTGCTGTGATTTCTTTTTTATGTGCCGCATTGTTGGATAGTGTGTTATTTTTTATAACAAACAATTAAAATATAAAAAAGGACATTTACTATCTTTTTTGTAGAGTTTGATTTTGATTTTGTACCTGTTATCGAACCAAAAGTGACCGCAGTGACTCATACGAATGATTTCCGTGTCAACGTTTAGCGTCCCACTGTCCAAGGCACATCCTCTGACAGTTATCGTTTCCCCTGTTTCATCTATACGCACAATAGTAATTAGAGTCAAAATATAAGAAAAAGGAAAAATAAATGGCCTAACTGTTAAATGTAATCACTAATTCCTAAATATTTTATATTCTGTCTAGATATTTTACACGAAGTTTCTAGAATATTTTTTTTGTTTATTATCACCATCGTAAAAATAATTATAAACATGACACATGAGCCATAACACATCATTTTATGGTTAAAGATTTTTCATTACTCTCTTGAGATTTTACACACATCCATTTACAGTATTACATTTCTTTTCTCCACTCTAATTAATATTATGCAATGACACGAAATTAATCTATCTAATTAATCTCCTTTTTTCTAAAACATTTTTTCCATCGTCCCTTAAACTAGTCTAATTATTATGTCAACAGATAAGAAAACTATATGACCTTTAAAAACAAAATAAAAAGATAAACAAAAGTAAATAAGAAATAAATAGACTTCTAGAGTTTATTTCCCTATTAAATGATTGCACTACCAGAAGAACTGGAGACAATAGACCAGTATTACTTTCCCCCAACTTTGTTGGCAGAAAGGAAGGCGGTGTGTGTGGTCTGGTCTGTTTTTTTTGGTAGGAGAAAAGCTGTCAAAATGCTCTACAGGGAATCCTCCTCCAGCAATTACTTGCCTCCAGTTTACAAGGTAATATACCATTTACCACTGCGTTTCTTCCACACAAAATATGCAACTTTCTCCACCAAAAAAGAAAGTCATGCTAATAGTGATGCTAAGATATAGGTGGTTTTGTACCAGTTTTACAAATGTCAACGTTAGCTCTTTTTTTCTTTATTTCCCATTACAAATTTTTTTTTCTAGGATGGGAAGCCAAGGATACAAGGACTCATTTTCATGATGTAATTCCTTCTTGCTTACTCAAATGTTTTTCAACCGTAATTACTTTAGGGCCTTTCTTATGTTTTGCCTTTGGGCTATTATGTTACCGGTTTTTATATATGATCATTCTACTAACTATGCATACTATAATATCTATATATATATATATATATCTATCTATTATAATATACTCTCTACTAACTAGGTATACAGTTACTACTCTGCTGACACACAAGGACAAGGAAACATTACTACTGTCATGATCATGTCATGTCTGCTGCTGGAGGAGACAAGAGACAAGCAAAAATAGTTGCCAGTTTTTTTAAAAGGAAAAGCATTATAATTACCTTTCTGAAAAAAATACAAGTTTATTAGCCGTCTTGTTTACACGCAATTTCTAGTTTTCTTTTTTAAAAACCAAACGACGAGAATAGATCAGAATTATCTTTACAAGACGTTAGACATACATTTATAAATTTACCAACGCTTTTTTAGTAAATTTGACAAAAATACTAGTGTTTTCAACAACAAGAAGAACAAATTTATTCCACCCTTTTTTCCTTCATTCTAAAAAAGACGAGTGCGTGAGATAAAAAATATACATTGAACATTGTATTGATTGGAATCTATTTTAACAGTTGGCCTTTCAACAGAATAAGGAGCGATTAGATCTATCTGTCTGTCTGCATGATATCTAGTCTAAAAATATGTATTACTTCCTAGTATTTAGCAGCATAGAAGCTACTTATTACATTATTTATTACTCTTGTAATGTGTATCCGTTCGTTTCCATAGTAGTTTGTTGGCCTATATTTTTAGAAGAAAAGGTGGTGAGAAGAGGGAGGATTTTGAAAAAATAAGTAAATGGGGTTTGCTAAAGATATTTGTTAAAGTTTGCTTCCACCCGTTGCGGTGTATTGATTGATAACTTAATATTGATTGAGAAATTAACTGGGTGATTGTAGGGTACCCTCAAGTAAAATAGCTTCTATTTATATTTTATATGTAAATACCTACTAATTATAGATTTTAACTCTTGTAAATTTCAAATTTTTAAACAAAATTGATAATAACTACTGTAAATACAAGACACAGTTTATGAGGTTCAAACCAACTTTAACTTTTGATTAAATACTCAGCTTTCCGAAGAATTAAATAAAATGGATTCTACTACAAGCAATTGGCTTATTTCATGAAATAGGAACAAAGAGATGATTAAACAGAAGGTCAACAATGATTTCAATTTTTAAAGACTGCCTATAAATAAGCTGCATCTAGGAGAAAAGAGTAAACTATATACCTGGATTTTTTTCTAAATATCAATTTAAGCCGGTAGGTATTATGTTTTTAAAAACTACTTATATCATAATTTATAATTCTTGGAATTATAGCTCTTTATTTACTAGATAATTTGTTTTATTTTTGCATGGCAATAGGAAAACTATATATAATAGATAAGGTTTTAAAAAATTAAACGCTGCAAACATTTTTATTTTCTAATTCTGCAAACTTGCAAATTCATTAACGCAATTACCGAACCTAAAAATGCATACTCAAATTTTAATTTAATAAAAATAGTAAACACAATCAATTTTTTGTATCCTACTTTGAAGAAATGCTTAATAAATTGTTATTATGATTTGATTTATATCAATCAGCTCTAAGATACTATATTATTATTATTATTTTGATATATATGCTTAAAAAGTTCAAAAATGCAATAAAGTTTTTATGTATTTTTTAAAGCGAAATGGAAATAGGACAACTTCACAATAACGGGTTAATGTATAAATGCAACTTAACATTTATGTTTTTTTGGTATGTAATCTGGTATCTAGTTGTATGAAAAAAAGATTTAAACTTGGAATTTTTTATAATTTCATTCATCAAATTAATAAACAAATAATTTTTTAAATGCCACGATGCCAGAAAGATACATTTAAAAAAGTATCCACGTTCCATTCTATTTATTATTATTATTATTATTTATCATTACAAAACATAGCTATTATTGAAGATGAAGAAGAAGTTGGAAAGTAACAGACCAAAAAAGAAAATTATAAAACACCTTTTTAGACTACTGAAGAATGAAGAAGAGGAGAAAATAGGTTGGAAATATCTCTACAAAAAGAAACGAATCACTTTTGACTATATATTTATTTTTGGGAGGAATTATTAGTTTTTCTTCGGGTGAAATTGATGGAGTACCTGTCGTCGAAATAAAAGAATCCACAATGACTCATGCGAGCTAATTCGGTGTCCAGGGTAAGTGTACCACTGTCAACAGCACACGTCCGAACCACCATACTTTCTCCTGTGTCAGCTGTACATATATATTTTTATATTGGCACATGGCATATTTGGGATAATCAAAGTTTTTTTTGAATTACAAAATTATCATATTTATTTGCTAAACCATATATAACATGTGTATAAATAACTAGCCAACTATTACCTACTATATAGTTTACTATTTACTCCATGATAGAAATGCCAATTCTTTCTTTTTTGACCCCAAATCGTGTAACTTTCACTATTTTCTGCACGTGCTGGAGTTTTGAATGACGAAGAAAGTCAAAATATATTTTTGACAGAGTGGCTGTAACAATGTGTATAGGGATGTTGGTGAGAAGCCTAAGCAATTTTATTCAGTAGAAAGCTGTATTTTTGTTGACAATTACAGTATGTAATCGGATTGGAAAACAATCTTATTGTGTTCATGAATGATAATGGTTAGTGCTATAACTTTCACTGTTAAACTCAATAAGAAACTCTTGTCCTAACAAGAAAGGGCATAAAATCTGACATAACACAACAGAAAATATTATAAACCTAGCTTATATATTCGTTATGAATGAAGGTTTTTCAAACGAAAAGTGATTAATTTTCTTTCGCATCCAAATTTTCAAGTTTGTTTTAAGGATTAATTACTGAACACTTGTAAGTGTCTTTGAATTATTTTCTCTCAACTCCTCAATCTTTTCAACTGAATACATCATTTATGAAATATTAGACTGTAGTAAAATAGCTCGCATCAATATCCAAACAACTAATTAAAAGTTTTTTTGTCGATTAAAATTGAACGGAAATTTTATATTACACACTTTATATTGAAAGCGAACCAAATTTATTTATATATTTATCGAAATATTATATATTTAAAAAAGATATAAAGATGGAAAAAATACTTACAATATCTACCAGCTAATTTAATACAGGCCGTGGCAGGGAACAAGCCATTTCTTCCTTTTCTTCCTCCCATGCATGGCGACTCCAATATCGAAATAGAGTAGTTGTTATGGAAAGGGTCCTCACTGAAAACAAAAAGAATACCGTTTTAAGTATACAAAATACATATTTAGTACCTAATATACTTTAAAGTTAAAGCTAATTTTAAATTTACATTTAATAAATAGCTAAAACGATCTTACCATGAAGGATTGTCCCCATTTAAACTCACACATTTGAAGCAGTCAATCCCAGCGGCAACTATTTAAAAAATATAAATATATTTTAGTAACGGATATATTTACAATGACACTTTACTAGTTGTATATTTTCACACGTTGAACCAATTATTCAATAACATACGGTGCCTTATATGGAAAGCACATAAAAATTGTCCAATGACTAGCAAAAGTTGACAAGTTGTCCTCTGCTAAACCATGAATTTAAATTACACCCATGAATAAAACCAAAATGGATACCTATATATGGTGCTATATGCAATGATTTGGGTGACAAGGACACGTTGTCTGTCTTTTCTCTAAAGATTTTTATCATCGAATCCAAATAGTATCGCAAAACGCCATATCACGTTTTCTGTTTTCCTTGAACACGCCACAAAAACAAAGTTAATAGACAACTCGACACGTAGGCGTTCCTCTCTTTCTGAGTCACTTTCATTAAAAAACGCTCGACAGATTTCCATCGTAAATTTACACTCTACTAATACGCCTTAATGTAATTAAACTTTAATTACGTCCACAAATTTTTTAATATTCTTTCATAAGACTAAATTAAATTTAATCAGTTAAAATCAAAATTAGTTATGCCAGCAGGAAATCTTGTTGGCACAAATTTAACTAAAAAATTAATGAGTTATTACCTGGAAATTATTTACTGCTCATTATTTTTCAATTGCATAGAAAGCTATATAGCCCGTTTCTTAAACAAATAAATTTCAGTATAGCTTAGTATACAAATAATTTTAGCCATTGATAGCTCTCCAAGGAAAAATTATGCTTGTCATGAAAATTCGGATTAAACTTACCTAGTCGCCTATAAAACTTGTATGTCTACCTACATAACATATTATTATTTCTACTTGATCGTCAAAAAAAGAAAGTCATTATCATCTCAGTCACACAAGCAGATGTTTTTATCACTTTCTTTCTTTTTCCCAACATATTTTTTATTTTCTTCGTAGTTAACTTCATACAATGTACTTCAATCCTGTAGACTTGGTGGATAATAGAAAGAACCAATTACCGGAAAAGCACATAATCGCGCACAAACATCTACACAGCAGGAGCTGATAAATAAAATGAAAAGAAGCTCTTTGCAACCAAACCACCCACACAAAACTCAGAGACAGATACCTAAAATATTCTCTCAAACACACAAGCAATCAAAGAAAGAACTATTCTTTTTGGTTTTGTATCCATCCAAAACTATATATTTTTATGCTCAACTAAAATTTCCCCATAAAACCGTGTATTTAAGTGGATTAAAGAATGATAATATATATTGCTTCTAATTTCTACCTTTATATTGGAAAATTAAACCTATACCGCATATCATGTACTCCAACAGCGACAAATTTTTTTATGTCTTTTTTACGAGAAATTGAGAGAAAATGTTATTAAGCCACTTGAATGCCTTTTTTATTATTCCCATTCTACCTTGGTGTGAATGAGTAAACATTTGCATGATAAGAACCCGTTAATGATAATTATACCGGGTTTTACTTGAACGAGAGAGAAAAACGAGGATTAGACGGAAAAATAATTGTTATCATTGACGTGTGTCTCTGTCTACTATTTTACTATTTTTTTGTACACGCACATGATATACATACCACCAGAAAAAAATCATTAGGGGAATTTGGGATTTCTTCTTTCTCTCTATCTAATAGTATAATTATTCCATTATTTTTTATATCATCATGTCGTACAATTCAATTATCGAAGAAAAAATAAGAAAAGAGTCCAAGGGAACAGTAAACGACTTGGACTTGGAAAGACTATCCTCCCACATACCCACTTACTATCCAAAAAAAACCAACTCCAATCTTTGCAAATCTTCATCGAATAAAAAAACAGCCGTTTTGCTCTAATGCTTTTACCGATAAATATAAGGACGTTTTTATTAGGTTGCGTAATCCATATTGTTATTTGGTCCAGATTTTTTTGGGAAAAAACAACGGCTTACTTTTTTATTTACTTTTAGTCTATCCCTCTGATGACGACGATGATAATGATAAGAAGAGTGATAAATGACAGGAAGTATCACAGTTTTTTATCTATTTTTGAAGTGTTAAGTGGCACACTTCTTCTACAACTTCAGCACTTACATATACTTTAAGAAAAAACAAAGATCTAGAAAAAGCGGGTAGATGCGGTAAGGGTACGACAAAAAAAAAGATTCCGCCGAGATCCTAGACAAACCGTTACATAAACTCTCTGTCTCGTTCCAGTTTTGTTCATTCATCCACGTTGTTTCTCTTGGAACTACTTTTCCTTTTGGGATGTCTTTCCCTCTCTTCTGTTTCTAGCCGTCTTGGAATCTCGGACGGAGGAGTCTGGAGACTTGGAGAAAAAACGGTGAAGAAAGCGAATGAAGATATTTCAACGGTAGTCGGGGACCGGGGAGGGAAAAAATGTGTGCACGAAAAAAGTTTTTGTGGATGGGGTTCTTTCGAGATTTTTATGGGATGCTCTGCTGCTTCTCAACAAAATTCAACCCTATCCATAATGCACCTTATTCCTTTTTCCTTATCACCAAGTTTTTTGGGACAGAAAAAGGGAAGATTTTTTTTTGGGGAAAACATACCTACGCACTTTTTACGGTTTTTCGGAGATTTTTCCGCAGCAAGAAAGGTTACAATTTTTTCCGAGATAAAGATAAAACGACACAAAAACCGCAAAAAAATATTTTGATGCTGTTAACACATCTATTTTTGTATCATTTCTTATCCCATTTATAGATATCGTTTAACTACTACCTATTGTTGACCTTGCCATACATTTTTTTGGAAATTGGTTTGTACATCATTTCTTCAATAAAAAAGGGATATACAAATGTCAGCATAAATTTGTTTAGAATTCATAACCTCTAACGTCACAAATTTTCAAGAATATACGCACCCACGTCCTCCACCACCACATTTTAAACCTGCTTCCGTTCCTGAGACGCTCTCTCCTCAAAATAAAATATATCATTTCGTTTTGCTGAAACGCAGAATAAAAATGTAAATATGGCCAAAGCAAAAAAGAAGAAAATCGGTATTCAGGATGCAGATACTCCAGAAAAAAACCATATAATTCGAAAAGCGGAGCAAGCAAAGCGTAACTGAAAAAAAGTACATCATCTTCTTATTTTTTCAAGAAGATATTCTTCTCGTTCCTCGGGAGTCTCAGTCTCCAGCTCAGCGAGTGGTATGATAACGGTGGTGAACGGGTTAAAAAATATCCTCAGATAAAAAAAGGTACCGTTTTTCGGTTGTAGTCCGCCTAAACCGCTAAACCGTTTCATACATCATCGAAATTGTAACGTGGTGGTGGAGGGTCAGATCATGCCAGGCCAGGGCAGGAAGCACCATCCGCAACGAGTAAATAGAAAGATAGGTCAAACTATTTTATGGGGTTGTGTCCTCCTCACAGAAGAATACAATATGCTTTCACTCATGTATATTTTACAACATTTTCTTTCCGGAGAGAATCAGAAAGATTACTTTTCTCCTTTTCCAGTTAAGTCAGCCGTGTATATGTGTGTACATCTCTCTACAAGTCTTGTTCACTCAAGATTTTTCCGTTAACTTTGGCGGACTAAAAATAAGAGAGGCTTTAAGAAAATTACCTCCCATTTTCCAATCAGTTCATCCATCCAGTTTCGAAGCCTCAACTGAGAACCAACTCAACTCCCTGATCTGATCAGTTTCTCTCTCTGGCTCTCTGGTATTCTGACGACAAGGGAGAGGGAGGGAGAGATCACACCATCGAAAGTCAGGAGAGATTGGAAGTAAATTTGTAGGGTTTCCAATGTCTGAGCCGATTAGCTTTAAAAACCGAGTTAATAATGAAAATGAAAGTTGAAATACTTTCCTTGAAAAAAGGGCTGAATAGATTTACACATAAAAGCTTGTAGATTTCAATAAAGCTGTTTGGAAATCGACGAATGACAGATGAAAATTTATATTTGATAGGAAACTTGAGAGTAGATAAATAAATTAACCAATGATAATTAAATTTGAAGAAAATTATTTACTAAAAATCGAACTATGAGTGTTTTAATAAAAAAATATTTACCCTGTTAAGGGATGAATGACTACATAGTTGCTAGGTAACCAAGCAGTTATTCAGATTATTATAGGAAGGACGACGTTTTAGTTGTCCGCTAAGTTTGTAAACGATCAGTATATGCATTCGATGCAGTTTTCTATGCGATGATGCGATGTACACATTTTTTTTCTTATTCTTTCTCTCTGAGAAATGCCAACAGCCAAAACATGAGATATCTTTTCTTTTTACATGACAGTGATGGATTATCTTTCCCGTCACGCCACTCATTCCCTTCCGGACGGACAACAATAGCCTTTTTGATAGTGAGTACAACAATAAAAATGATAACAATAAATATACACGGGATAATATTAAAATACATAAATGCTAATGCTCTCGACTCTGCCAGAGCTTCCTCTCGAGGTATCCCTATTTTTTTCATAAAAGTAAACTGTAATATTATATTATTCAAATAAGGAGGGACGGATGGTCTCTGAAATTATTGGAATAAATAGGGGTTCAGATTTGTTAAATGAATAGTTGGAAAATACAGAAATGTGTGCTTACGGAAACTGTAATTTTTGAACTTGAAAAGTCAAAATTTTAATTAATATTATCATAGTATTATGGTGTATGGACAACGTTATATCACAAATCTTGTAAATGTCAACTGTACAAACCTGTATTCAGTTAAAAAACGGGATATTAGTAAACTATAAACTGGCAAAGTTCATATAACATGTCATGAAGATATCACATGACTCCATTTTATCTATAAATTGATTTTTTTGAAAAGATAATTATAGTTACATTTGCACGCTACTTCCATAATGGTTAAAAACGTGAGTTCATACAGTCCATTATGCAAAAATTGTGGCAAATTATATCCTTCTCTTCTTACTTATTTATAAGATCCTAGCGAGAGATATTGGAAACAAAATAGTATTTTCAGAAAAACCAAGCTATTGTTTGGCTTTTTAGAATGAACGTATAGAAAACCACCGTAACATGTCATTTCTCATATCCAGTTCATTTTTTTATCTAAACTGTTGAAAAATTCATGAAAACAACAACAAAAAATAGCATTTTACCATGCAAATTTCCCGTCTTTCATTAAGCTAAAGTTTTTTACATTCTTCTATTTAAAAAAACTATTGTAGCGGCATGAAACATGAAATATTCACTCCTTTTCAGCTTGGATATCATCATTGTCTCCTCGATACATTGCTTATTTGCCGTGGTTTGTGGTTCAGAAATACATCATTATCATCATCTCTCACCAAAAAAAGTCGATAGATTTTGGTATGTCATCTAGAAAAAAATAGGATAAAGTCTTTTGCCTTCTCAGCGATTTTTCATAGGATCTTTTGATGATGAAAAGAAGCCACAAGGCTTTATTTTCTCAGTGATCGGTGAACATTGGATACACAAGAGATAATGCCGGAGAAAGTGGGGTGAAATGAACTGAACTTAAGAAAGCAGTTTATTTGCATCACGAAAGTAAACCGGTCAAAAATAGAAAGGATCAAGTAGAGCTTTCCCAGTTTTTCTTCCCCTTTATTTTGTTTCTTTCTTCTTCTTCCTTAAAAAACATACGACGAAAAGAAAGTCTTACAATTTTTAAAATAACAGAATTTCACTTTAAACTTATAGCAAAGTGAACATACAAAATTTGCTGAAACATTCTTCTATTGAAGCGAAAACTGACGATAGAATGTGTCGATGAAACTGAAACAAAGGTTTACCACTATTACGGCCACATATTTTCAATGATTCTGTAAAATGACTGGAAAAATGATTAATTACATGATAGAATTCTGATATCCTTTGCAATTTGACTCTAATATAGACAATATGTTATTGGACAAGTCATTAACTATTTTTTTAAATTGTGAGTTGTGTCTTAAAAGTACAACTCCGTTAACAAGAAAGTTATATTTTAAACCGAAAATGTTTTCACAATATTTATATATTTCAATAAAATAAGCGGTTCATTTAAACCAAACATCAATCTAAATGGAATTACATGCCTGCTGAGTAATAATACAGCTAATCTTCTAATGAGTCTTGCCTTTGACGTCATCATCACCAGAGAAAAATTTAAACTTTTCTTTTATTCTCCACCTTTTTTTGATCCTCATCCATCTCAACAGTAAACTGCTCAGCAAGTTTTCCAATAGTTTCTTATATAACTTGCATTGCATTAAAAAATTGCAGGATTTGCAGCAGAAAAATAATATATCTTCACTCTTTTCAATGATTAACAATGAAAAAATACCAGAAAAAACCTGTCTTTTTTACACAATTTTGGTTGTGACTTGTGACGTGTGACACTCTAAAGTCGGAAAACGACCAAAAAAGATTATACAAAAAAAGTCAGATTTCTCATTGTCGAATCAATCATTAATCAATGCCGACGCCTGAAATTTAC
Source organism: Entomobrya corticalis (assembly GCA_034694325.1). NCBI lineage: Eukaryota > Metazoa > Arthropoda > Collembola > Entomobryomorpha > Entomobryidae > Entomobrya > Entomobrya corticalis. The sequence goes on from JAQFYG010002690.1 coordinate 13,502, forward strand.
AAAATGTCGTCATGTCTTTTTATAATGTTTCCCGTTTGCATGAACAATTCATCAAATGACAAAAGAGGTTCTTCTCTCTATAAATATTTATATGGGAACGGTTTATGCTCTGTCATCACTATGCCAAATAATCATATATTTTAAACCAAAAAGTATACCAAGCAGATAAACTCTATGCCAATAAAACTATATTACATGTCATAATAGATATTTTTAGACATGAAAGTTATCCAAAAAATAAATAAAATTTACAAGCTTACCTGGAATACTCGAGCATACGAAAATAGCCACGAAATAGAAAACTATGAGGACGGCCTGGTGCTGGTGTTTCCAAGAAGAATAGAATGGATTATGATAGAAGCTGTGTTGATTATGATGAGATCTCTGGCGGAGTGTAGCTGAGGAGGACGACGAGGAAGAACCAACTGAAAAATGTGTTCTTTCGGATGATTCATAATTATTAAGGGTGCTGCTATTACTGGTAGGATTATTATTATTCCTGTCCGCTAATGAGCACATTTGGTGAACCATAATCAGTTTTAGGAAAGGTGATGACGAAGA
>JAQFYG010002691.1:0-14060 GCA_034694325.1 Entomobrya corticalis
TGTATTTTGTTTTCCAAAATCCAGTGTTATTAAATTGTTTTAAAGGAAAAACCATTCTGAAAGACGTTTTCCCTTAAGTGCACATTCACGTGAACAAATGACGTGGTTGAAGTAGAGTAAAAACCACTTAGGTATATATATATATGTAGTATATATTTGTGTGAAGTTTTGTTCTTGTTGCACCACAGTACCTATACATTTCCGTGCTACGTCGGAAGAACATCCGTCATGTCGTATGATTTTTAGGCTAATTGCTTTCAGTTAGATAGAACTATGACTGTATAGTAACATGGTCTTGTTCCTTGAATATTGTGTAAAAATAACTGGCAGTCGATTTGAGAACAGGAAGGAAGTTGACTAACAGTTTGCCGGTATCGATATCTTTCTTTTCCTCTTCACTTCAGATGTGCTACATCGCTCTCATTGATTGTGCAATGTTTTGTTGACATTGATGTTATTGTGCCTTCCACTTAGTTTTCCTCGGAAATAGAAATGAGTGAATGTTTCTGGAGTGAAAGAAATCCAATGCCAAAGATAGATAATTTTCGCTAGCAAATCGGAAGTGAGTGACAAGTTGTGATATTCAGGATAAAATTAGACAAGATAAGGAGGTACGTACTAACGTACGTGCCTATAATTAGCAAGCCGGATGCATCAACTAATGAAAAAGTCAAGGTAGGTTTATAACACGTAAATATAAAGGGGCATATCTTACGAAACACACATATATGTACATCATCATCCATCCAATTAATTATACTTGCTTGTTACAAACTCTTTGTTTCATCTTTACCTCTTGAGAATGTATACTGGAAATCATGATGACGTGATAAAGTCGTGTCCGTCATTTGTTTTTCTATAAACTGTAAAAATGGCACGAGTACTGCCTCGAGTATACGATAATGTCTTGCACGTATGCGTTCATTTTTGAATAAGTAATGATTTAATGAGCCTATAAAGGTTCAAGTTAACTAAATGCAATGTATTTACCTCATAAATGGTAATGAAATTCTACTAAACCAACTACACATGATTGTTTGTCTAGCCCAAGTTCAAACTCTTGTTTTCTCTTTCCATGAACCGCCATATTTGTAAGTTGTTAAAAGTCATTGGTTCCAAGAATTCTGCATTTGGTCAATATCAAGTGTTCCTTTCCAGGTGAGCTACCTCTACCTCATGTAGCGATAGCTAAGCAGAGACCATCAATTCAGTCGACATTTTTGACAATTTGAAGTTTACAAGATTACCTATTTCATTCATGTGCAGGCAGACAATCGAAAAGTAGCCTTACAGGAGTAATGTGAAGTATTCTATATAGTGATTAGTGATTACCATGTAAGGACAGTTTGAACGTATAACTCTTTCCCATGGCACAATGTGGCAACTAGCCCACCTATTCATTTGTCATTTGTCCTCGACCAATGTCCAGTAAAAATGATCACATTTGACATTATAAAATGCATAGGTATTATTATAGGCAAATATTACTATGAACGAACATTTTTATTCGCAGTTATGTACAGTTTTTGTATGGTCATCTACCTACCTGTTCCACCATCAATTAAGTCTTTTAATTTTTTACTGGAAAGCTTCTTGTTTTGCTTGTTTTTAATTTATCGTTTGTGTGTGGGAAAAATGTAATAATAAATTTTAAAAACTTTATATATATGAGTATAACAATCTAAATTGCTGAATTCCGGCTCAACCATACAGAGAGGTCGAACGAGAATTTCGTCACATTATTTGTTTCCCATTTCAATGTTGTTTTCGAAAGGGTCATTTACCTTACCTTAATAAAAAATTAACTGCCTAGAATAACTCGGACAACATGTGAATACCTAATACCACCTAGTCACTCCGTCATTTTTAGTCTAGTCTGTCCAGCAGCTAGCAGAAACGCTAGCGTAATAGTAGTCCGCAAAATGTAGCGTAGGTATTTGATTATAGCGACTATCGCTGAGTATCGCTGTAGACTTTTAGTCTTCTTCATTCGAAATAACCCTAATAACAATAACCTTTTCGGTTTTTATGCAATGTAGTGCAACATTGGTGGACATTCAGCCAGCTTGATTTGTAATGCTCACATGACATGCATGCCTCTACTGTTTTTATTTGCAAAAGCAATACATAAATTTTTTGCTCCTACATTCCTTTCCCAATCTCATGCATTTTTGTATATACCTATTACCTAGTACATTCATATAGATCCACATACCTATGTGTAACTTATTACGATAATGGTATCGATCAGCCAGCAATAGCACCACCGGAGAAGTTTACCATTAGTGCTTGACCTTAACTGCCGTGTCAGTCAGTTGCTCCACAACATGTGTAGGTATGAATGAGCATGAACCAGAGAAGCTATTTGGCAAAAAGAGTCAGAGAAAGTCTCATCGATTGAATTATTGTTTTGATAAAAAAGGAATTCTCCAGGAATTTGACCTCAATTTTTGGACAAAGTGGAGTGAGTGGTGGCGGATGCTTTCTTTTCTCCTGTTTTGCCTCTATTTGTCTGCATTTGTGCTACTACGGTTTTGTTGATTTCGCTTTTTGTAGAGTTGACTATTGCTATTGCTAACTTCCAGGGAAAAGCAATAAAGGATTTTGGTTGAAATCTGACGTAGCTTTCGTTTCCGCTGATTATAATCACATCGTTGTTAAACTGAACAAATTTATATTGATCGTAAATATTTATTTCAGTTATGGATTTATTTATGGTTGGAATACTTGCAGCTGTGAGTAGGGAGGGGTTAAATAATTGGATAACGGAATAGAATGATCAATTATGCATGAATATACATTCTTTGATAAAATTCAACTTGTTCTTTTGTTTGATGTTTAAAAACAATTACAACTTGACTTAAATCCTATAGTTGTAACGTCTGTCAAAATATTTGAAGGTATAGAGTAGAGTGTCTATTCGATTTAATTCAAACATTTTTCATTAATGTTTCAATTGTCCATCCCCGAAAGAATTTCAAGTCATACATGCAATTAATTTTTACGGTTTGGGCCAACAAACAATGACTGGAATTTTGCTGGGACTGGGAGATGTTTATCAATCAGATAATCAGAATTTATATGCACTAAACTACATATATATCATTTAAATTTGAAATGGCAAAGGTCCTTCCGGTTTACGATGCAACAAAAGGAATAATAATTTTGGGAATATTTCTTATTCTGGAAATTTTGTTTTGTTGCATTGCGCCATTGTTAGCGTATTATACAACTTTAATTTGTCACCAGATTCATGCATTCAAGTAATAAACAACTGCTGGTGGCAAGTTTGGTACTTTGGCACATAGTGTGAAGCTGTTCCAGTACCTCCAAAGGCTGTTCGCATACCATTCTTAACTTCCTTTTCCAAAGTAATTAAAATCAGACGTGATTTGGAAATGTCGTAAGTTTTTTTAAACATCAAGGCTGGATCTATTGACAGTAACTAAGGTTTATGTTCGGGTTTTCATTAGAATGCACATGCTCTAGAATTACTTTCTATTTCTAGCTCTAGCTAATTCGGAGAAATCATAAAAACGTGCTTACTAATTCTATATCACTGCAAATCTTTGTCCTGACTGTGTCCTAGAGCTAGGTTTGAATATTAGAGGATTTCAAGTGTTGTTTGGTACTTATCAAGGACGGCGTTTACATGTGTGCCGAGCAAAATGCCAAAAGTCATTCCTTCCATTTTCCTATTCTTTATACATATAAACACTTTCATTTTATTCACTTCTCTCTGCGCTTCCTCTTTCAGGCCTGGAGGAGCAGAGCAGTTTCTTCCGGTTTCATCATCACTACATTTCGTCCGACATTATGAGGCTTGGCAAAATCAACTGAAAAGCTTTGCGTACAGCATACAAGTAGAAGGCCAAATAACGCTCTATTCTATAGTTAGACATGTACATTTTGTTCTCAATTTCCACTTTTCCAGTATACTATCGTTAAAAATCATATATACTTAACTTTACAGACTCAGTTATTATTTTGGAATAGTTTATTGAACTGGATGAAAATTTAATGTTAAATTGTTTTGTTTTACCTTCAACCTTGTGCTACGGGCTAATATACTTACATGTAAGGAAAAAAACCACCGTCACTTACGTTATTATTTTTGTCAGTCCACAATGAAATGCTGAACTGGACAGGTACCCATTCACGGTATTGCACAACTACCTTTTTGGAATAACCTTTTTAAAACCATGCACGTAGAAAAATGATATGCGTGTCTGACCTGAGCGTGGCATTATTAGCATGCTAAATCACGACAGAATTTACTTACAAAGGGCAGTATACTCATGTATTTGTGAGTATAAAAAGTTAGATATATAAATAAAAACAAAATGCCTTTTTTATGATCACTTCGAATAGATATTATGAAGTAGGTAAATTCCAAGATAAGGCGTATGTATTGTTTAGCACAATACATTAATAACATTTTCCTTCTGATCATTCTTTTCTTTTCCTTTGAAACGTAAATGGAATATGGAATTATAAAAAATGACCAAGCTATATCTACACTTACGTATAAGGAGTTTTGTTAGATTGTCAGTATAGTATGTAGTAATAGTAATGCATTCTAACGAATTTCTATGAGGTATTTCATGGGTGGAAGTGGAAAGCATTTTTACTTTAACACACAAAAAAAACCCTTAATAATACATTTTACAAACATTTGTATTTTATTTATTCTATACGTTGTACTTGGTATATGGAAGAAAGCTCAATGTTCCTATTAGTTCATCACGGCGTACGGTGCTTTTTTGCTGGATGGTTGAAGTTGAAAAAATAGACAAAGAAGGAAAGGTTAAATGCTTTGCTTGCTGTTTACCGTATGAATTCAGTTCTCCATTTACTACTTTTAGTCATTGGCCATGTAGGTTAAACCTTATGAATCGTGACCGACCGTGTTGATGCTCATCTTCGATAATGTTGTGTTCTATTAGTGCACTATGCGCACATAAAGGTGCATGCACCTATGTAATAAAGTAAAGTAAATATTATTATAACACAATAGTGAAAAAAATACAGCAGAAGGGTAGAAAAATACTTTTTAAATGTCATAGTCATCATGAGCTCTCAAGTACGTCCACCGCCCGATTTATACGTTAACAATAGAACGAAAGAATGAAATGAAGAACAAGGGAGAACGGCTTGTTATGTAGCAGTAACAAGAATGAATAGCATAATAACCGCACCACTGAGTCGCCTTGTACGGTCGTTATAGTGTGTTCATTCCGACAATATTATAAGGTTTTTATATGGAAGGACGCGAATGACGCGATGGTGCTTTAAAAAGGCATACTTTCTTTCATTCCGGTAGAGATGCTGTGTACTATTATACAATCATAACAACATTGAATGACTATAATAGAAAAAAGTGAAGTACGCGGCGGTGGTGGTGAAGGCGATGTTGGTTTGATACTTCTCTGGAAGGCTGCATCCCCCACATCACATTCATCCAGCCTTCCAGCCAAACATGAAGCAATAGTAAGCACTAGGCAGGATGTTGACCTATTTAAAAATGGAACTCTATTTTTCGGTGGGAAGAAGGTAGAAGAAATAGTAGGGCAACGGTTTTTTTTCTGAAACTGAAAAGGAGATGTTGCATCATATGTATCTGTGAACGAACAGAATCCTTCCTAATTTGCTTCCACTCTGTCCTGTCATGTGGAAATGCCTGTATCAGAGAAAATTGTAACGTTAGTAGAGAATGTTTTTGATGTTCATCATCCTCCTCTTCTCCTCCTCCTCATCATAAAGTGCCTTTTTGTTATTGAATCTAGGCCTTGAGTAAGTTAAAATGGTGTTTGCTGATGGGAGGGTCTGCGGGGAGAAATCCTTGTCCTACTTTTATCGTTCTCCTACTTGCCGAGACATTTTTTTGGTGGATTATTGATCCCGTGAGTTTCGAGTAGTTTTGTTTTGGAAATATGCTGCAATATACCTATCTTTGTGGCATTATGGTGTGTATTGCATGTATGTAGGTATAATGCACATTATATAAATGCACATATATTCTGTTCACATCACATGCATTTCATCATAATCATATATAATACAAAAGTAAATCCAACCGAACGAAACTGGCAGAACAGAGGAAGAGTTTGTATAGCAAGTATGTGTATTTATATTTGGGTGAGTTTGCTGGGTTTTGGTTAAGTAGGTCAGGACAGCAGAACCATTTTCACGTTGGGTTTGGGAATGGGAAAAAGAGTAGAGAAGCAGCAAAAGTTGAAGAAATGGTGGAATGGAAACAGAAGAGTTGGAAGATAGAAAATAAAAATGTTGCCATATATCTCCACCGCTCTGAAACGAAAAATTGGAACCGTTAAATCGCAGCATTTTACATGAATGTGAATGCATATAATAATATACTTTGTACTTGTGTAGGCACATGCAAACAAAACATACATTCTTTGCAGTATAAACACAACTAACGACTAACGCAGTAACGGTCGGGCGGCTGTTCCCGTGTGCAATATATGTGTTTATAACCTGCAACTATACTGTAATGCAACTGCGGAACGGAACATCGTTAAAAGGCTGGTGCTGCTATCGTATTGTTGTTTGTTTTTATCCATGATGATGACGATGAAGTTGATCTGGTTCTTGTTTCGGACTTCTCTCCTCATGTTTCACTAATAGTCGTAATAAATTGTGCTATACTATACTTTATGAAATCATGTCATTGTAGTGTGTGGAGAAAGACACAATACGTATGTTGATATTGACTCATTGTAATAATACAGCAATATGTTACATAATAAACTTCGTTAAAAATAAAGTTAGCTCCGTCCATCCTTTACTGTTGAGACAGGTGCATTTTTCATCTAAAGATACATAGATTCATAGATAATAGAAAAAGGTCGGCAGTCTTCAGATTGGTAATGTATGGATACTTCTATTGTGTTGGAGGAATGTGCAGTGCATGATTGGATGAAAGAAATAAGAGTTCATACTCATACTATGCAACGTGCTCTGCAATTTGAATAATTAAAAAAATTCAATGGGATGCCGCAAAAAGCAAAGAGCGTTCAATTTTCTACTGACAATTTTGTTTTTTATTTTGATTTTTTTAATCCTTGGGCTGTTATAAGTGAAGTTAAAGCTGAACAAAAACAAATTTCGTTTGTTTTTTTGGTTTTTTGTTATATGCAACTAGCCAGGAGTTAAGAGAATATTTAATTGCGAAGCAATCGTTGTTCAATGTGTCGAATTTATAAATGCCCATTTCTAATTTTAAATTGGAATGTACAAAATCACTAAAGGGTAGGAATACACGTAACATGAACATTAATTATGTCAATACACATAAGCTATGCAATTAAATGTTGGAAAGAAACAGATAACAGAAAATGAGTTGAAAAGGTCGGATATGGATAATATGCACGGTATGATGGACGATGGACGTTGTTGAGTTAAAGTTGACCTTCTTTAGAAGTTGTTTAAGCTTAAATGTCTCAATGCAACACATGGAACGAAAATTGAATATAATTTGTATGAATAGGTATGAAAAAGAAAAGTTGATTTTGCAATTGGTTTATATTTTATCATGTACACTGTGTCCAGGTTTTAGTACATCTGTCGTGTAAAGGTAAAGGATTTATTATTTTAAAAATATATTATTTGGCCGTGACATGGCAAGGGTTAGCTATCAGGCTCACTCATTTTAGCTGTTGCTGTACCGCTTTTTACTTCTCATTAGTTGAGTAGTATTATCGACTTGTCATTCGAGCTATCGTAATAATATTGTGTAGGAGTAAGGAGAAAGACACGAACACGAATTAGTGTACTCTCTAATAAAATGTATAGTTAATGAGCTTTCACGTGGAATTTTATTGATTAGAAATGTTTGACGGTATTAATGAATGGCTAGAAGGAAAACAAGGAGGGACGGAAATTAAATTTCAAACCGCTGGAAGACTATTATAGACTGATGTAAGTATCGTGGAAATAGATGCTTGTTACTGAAAATAGATGATCTGGATAAAAATCAATTACTCCTTTTACTTTTCAATGCTCTTTTCATCTTTAAGGCACTTTTGCGGTCATCAGGCGACTAAATAGTTCAGCATTCAAGTGGATGTTTCGGATTTATTGTTTAAAAAATGTCTGTCAACTAACATTGCTTTTTAAGCCTTAAATTTAAGTGTACATTGTATTATATTATTAGCGGTGCGGTAAGTACTGCATTAGGACTAGAAGATTTTCAGACGGAATCCCCTCAATTAGACTTGAATCCGTCTCTTCCAATGTCAGCCCTAATGTACAGTATTATAACGCTTACCACAGTGATCCTGTGTAGAACAATAAAGTAAAGAGCATCTTCAACTCAGTTTATTAGTGAACGTCGAATCGAGCAAGGTAACGAATGACGTGTGATTTCAAGCGGCGTGTACATTTTTGGTATTTTGTTTGTCGTCTGTGTTCTGCATCGTGCCTCACTAGTCGTAAAATTTTTGTTGTATAATCTTCATCACTTCACTTGTTTGCGTTGGGCTCTTCCCTTTTAAATGAACGAAACGAAAGAGACAGCTTAAAGTAAACTTGGTACTTATTTACACCATGACACGTTTAAAGCTTTCCTCATAATCGTACCATCATCATCATGATTGCATGAACTTGTCAAGGCCCCTGAAGCTTCTCTCTCTCTCCTTTTTCATCCTCTATCCCATTTCAACCTGTCTGCTTGAATAACTATCAACTACGTATAGTTTATATTTTGTTATGTTTATATGTAGACATTTTGAGCATACTGACAACTTATAGAGTCGTAAAAGAAAAAGGAGAAATATAACATCTTCTTCTTCTTTGCCTTTGGTGTATCTATTGCTCATGATTTTTCATTGCATTAATGCACACCAGTTGAATTGAACGTTTTAAGAGTATCACCGAAGAAGTACCTAAGTATGTGCACAAGCAATGACAAAATCTTTTAAGCCGACTTGAGTGCTCATGATGGTACTCACTAACTGCCTCTGTGTAATATTCATTTTGTACTTTTAGCATGACACATTCTTTGCAAGGATACTTCTGTGGTTGTTCAAGTATCAACTTCAAACACAGAGAACCACAGCTCAACATTGAATTGATGAAACAAGTTCATAATGTGGTTTACTCTGTCTGTTCTGTTAGCAGTAGATTAATGGCAATGGGATGGAAATTGGTATAAAATCGCGTGAAAATTTATGTGCCCGTCGTTCTGCGCCTTAAACGTTACACGACGAAAATATATATTTAATATTTACTTACACAGTACGGACTACGTACAATGTGCACTGAAACGCAGAAAACATACCTGCATCTAATTACAGACATACAGTAAGACAAAGTATAGGTTTTCCCCCGTCTCCTCTGTAACAACCACATTCTCTCATCCCCTCTCTGCTTCGTACGTCTTCGTCACTTTGAAGTTGAATTTACATTTACAATAGAAAGATTTTGAACAATGTTTATAAGGTTTGCCAGTAGTAGTAGAAATATGGCCTGAAGGCACACGCAGAGGCAAGGCAGATGAAGATCATCGTGATGATAATTCCCTTCCATAGTTAAAATGTTCTTGCATGTTGTATTTATGCTTTGTAAAAAAATACAAGTTCCTCGGAAAAAATGAAAGAAAATGGGAATTCTTTCCTTTTGTTTGTTGATAGGTATGCAAGGATAAGCAAGTGCATTGAATATTGAATTGAATACAAAAGGGTTGTTGTTTGTTTCAGTACAAAGTGTACTGACTGAGGTACAACAATGATTATGATGATGGTAATAAGATGTGTAAGTAAAATAAAGTACAAAGTAAACTCACAGTGCGTGTATGATCATGATGTACATGGTACCTACTACGTACGTACATAAATATTAATATATTGCTTTTGTCCACAGTGTTTATTATTACAGCAAACGGGTTGGCAAGAGTGAGAGTGTTTGCGCTATTGAATGAATGCATGCATATATTAAGTGCTATAACTTCATGGTAAAGGTATGCTGGTGGCAACCGGATTGAGTTTCATGATGAAAAAGTTTTTGCTTTGTACTTCTCACTATACTCACGGGCGAAACTCATTTACGTGTAGGAGTATTTATATATTTTTGGGGTATAACCCTTTTATTATAAGCCTTTAAATACAATGCGATCACTATTAAAGCTAAAAGTATACACATTTATGTGATGTAAGGCTACTTTTAAGTGTGCATTTGTACCGACATGCATCAGACATAATAGACTATTCTTGCCTTGTTCTATTCACAGAAGAAAAATATAAAACGAGCAAAATGTTAGAGATATAGTCTGCTCGTTCTTCCCTTACTGTGTTTATATATATTTGGCATCAGTATATATTCATCTAGCTGAACAGCAAGAGCGGCTGTTTTCAGTGGATGGGTTCACTTTGAGAAGATCGCAGGGGGAAACTGTCTACAATGTGAATTGATACAGCCTTTTGCATTGCTTTTTTATATAATAATATGCAGCAGCAAAATGGTTTTCTCTCTTTTTTTCTGCATGATGATGATGATGGTTTTGCTCTAGACTCACTTTACCACTTTTAGTGTAGTTGCAGCCTGTTTTACCAAACCAAGTTATATCGTAAGGTATTAGAATGGTATAAAAAGATTGCCAAGTTGGTCGGATGCAATGAATGTATGTATAAATGTGAGTAATGCATGCATTTTGCTAGAGATAGGCCGACACGATAGGATATAATATGGTGGTGGTGATGGCACAGAATACTCTTGCTGGTATATAGTGGTGGTGGTGGTGAACGATGTGAGAGCAAGATATGATTATGTGATGCTGCTCTAGCTCTCGCTGGTGTTTTGTGTGTGTGTGTGCAGATTCTAGGTTATTAGGTTGGTCAGTCTCTCTGCAACCTTTACAAAGGTTAATGCTGATTTCGAGTTCTTCTCTTCGACACTTTTAAGAAAGACGACAGTGTTCTTGTTTTGTTCGCTTTGCTTACTTCATAATAAGTAATCATAATATGCAATGTACTTAGCAGCGGCGGCATAGCATTGTTGTTGTTTGCTGATCTAAAAGGTGTGCGAAGAGAAGTTATAGTAGGAGAAAAAGAGAAAAATAAAGGGTTGGAAAAGAAAAGAGCAAAGGGATATTGATACCATACCACTGACTGGACGATGTTGGCAACACAGCACAAAAATCAAACGATACTATAATAGCTTCAGCAGATTCACAAACACGGGTGAATGGTTCAGGGGCACCACATTCACATCTCAACATCACTAGTTGTAGACGGGGATATAGTGTCGCTTGATGTGTGAAGTGAAGTGAGCATCATCATCCTCATTACAATATCGGTGTGTCAGTAAAAATTGAGTTTCGTAATACAATGTTTGTGTGCGATATTGTCAATAAGTTGCATTGCATTAAGTATTATTACCAGCTCTCGCATGGGTCTTGTTTGGCTTGATCTGCTATACGGACGGGGCCACGCGTAATCAGGATGATGGATGATCATCCCAACCGGGTTTGTTTACTTTAAGTTCGATCACACCTCTCGGGTGACTTCTATAATAAAGGAGATAAAAGCCGATAAATTTTCGCTGAATGTGCATGTGTGTTTTCCAGGGAGGAAAAGGTGAAAAGAGTTTGTTTGCATTTGTGGGAAATAATAATTGTGAAAGATAAAAAGTCTACATATTTTATTGTTATTGCAAAGCAGAGATATCAGAAAAATCATTTTAAAAGAGATAAAAAAGAGTTGGGTTCTTCCACATAGTAATTGATACCATATCTGTTCGTGAGTGTGCTGGATGCTGTTGATATTACTCAAAGTGAAGTAGGGTGCACTCTCAACAAGTTCATTTGCTGTGCAATCATCATCAAGTAGATATGCCGTGTGCTCATTATTGTTTTTATTCAACTCTGCTATTGGAATGTGATATTGTGCTAAATACTGAAGCAGAGTTACCCTAAAATTGTGCTTCTATCTATAGTCTATAGTATTGTAGTAAGTGAACCCTGGAATCTGGAATCCAGTTGGATATTGAAAACAAGAAAGGAATCAAAGTTGAATTTAGCAATCGTTATTTAGGATAATTGCTTACTTGTAGGGTTTTAAAGAAATTTACTTTTTGCTGGAGAAAGGAGATTATAAAAGATCGGCGCTTCATGAAAGCTGAGTAAGTAAATGTCTGCTTCTTTTGTCATTTAAACCACGTACATGCGGGGCAAACGTAAATATGAAGAGGGAATTTTGTTTGCGTTAATCCATGGCCAATGAATGTCAACTTGTTTTTTTATTTTTGAAAAGCAAAGCATTCATTTATGTGTTCTTAAATATTTGAATTCATTCTGATATAGGTGTTGATGTCTTTGTTGCAGGTTTATACTTTATATTTCTCACTTTAGCCTTTACAATAAAATAATTTTATTTTACAGAGTCAGAGTACCTACATTTTTATATGTAAATTGCATGATCTCATGAGACCTTCATGAGACGGTTTCGAGAGAAAAAGGAGTAGGCACACGATAAGAATTGTTTGTTATTCTCACATTCGCCAGAAGGCACACGGAAAAGAAGTACACCCCCGCTTCTTCTACTGCATTTCCGGTCTATATATCCAATGACAATTCATTCATCTACGCAGCTCAGCTATTTAACTTCCTTTGCTTAATCGTACTATATCATAACAATGCATTACGTTTGCCTCCCTTTACCCTTCTTCTTTCTTTCTCAATTCTCATTCAATTTCATTTTTTCTGACTTTTTCTCGTTTTTTATATGAAATGTTTCATATATCAAAAAGCTATCACTACCTATATCTAACTTTTAGGTTCCAATTCTTCAGGAATTTATCATTTTCATTGTGTACAATGTAATACTTATAATATATGTATTGGTAACATATTTTAATTCGAATAACCTATAATAATATCATCCTCAAATCACATCCTGCCTCCTGCCGATTTTCCTATTGTTATATTTTTACTATCTATCTGCTATTCTTTTGTAATTATTGTTATTATTAGAATTAATACTATCGTATGAGAAAGTTCTTTGCTCGTTGAGCGGCGTTTTTGCAATATTATATTTTTGAATTTATTCCATTCATTATTCATGCGAGAATGGTACATAGATTTATACTAAATACTTGTGGTGCTTGAAATGAGGTGACACACACAACGCGCACGTTTGTAATTCCATGCATATCTGTTTAAAAAAATACAAACTTAATATATTCAGCTGCCAAAAATACTGTAGAATCTATTTGAAATTCGAATTTATCATTTCATATTACTTTATGGCATGCTTAACCAGCTATTTTTACTTATGATAACTATGATCATTCATCTTCTTTATTTCAGTTTAGAAATACGAAAGAATTAACATTTCCAATTAACTTTTGTCTGATCTACTACATTCTTCAACTATCACTGCTTTATAAGCAAATTAAACTTGTATAAAAATGTTTCTACATACTTCATGGTGCCTGCACGATTTTTCTGTTGCTGTTGCTACTTTGCAATCATCTTTATAAGCTTACCTCTGCGATTTGTTGATGTACTCCTTCTTTCATTTTTAGTCAAGTCAGCCGAGCCTACTGTTCATGAAGCCAGATATGCGGCAACTGCATTGCATACATCTCATTTGTTGCATTAGTGTGGTACAATGTGTACAAAATATTATTTATGTACAAAATCCAATCTAGGTAAATGGAGTAGTATCATGCAAAAAATTCTGATAATGATAAAAATGAATTAAACGATGTGGAGTTACCAGTCAGACAAGGTTACTATCATCGCACACCACCACAATAGCTGCAAGTCAGTAAAAAGCAACTAAAGTGTAAAAAAACGAGCTTTAAGCTGGTTTATTTGGTTTACTGGCTGTGAGTGAGCTGAGAAGAAGAGAAGAGGCAGCACTTGTTTTGTTGTTGATGATGATGTGCTTAAGTAAATCATAATCTTTATTTTTTCACAAACACTACACAAATAGTACACAAAAACATGATTATTATTAGAGAGAAACCGGCAGAAGTGTGTAAGTGAAAAAAATCATGTTCAAAGTTTTCATATTTTTTGATTTCATGTTAAAACGGAC
>JAQFYG010002692.1:0-14060 GCA_034694325.1 Entomobrya corticalis
TCTTCCTATAATAGTACCCCTGCTTGCACACACATGAATCATATCATATCATCCTGCCATCATAACATTATAAAAAAGACGAAGTGCTCACTTCACATTATGCGTCCTTTTTCTCACTTCTTACTACAGGAGAAGTAGTTCATGTGCATGATATATTGCATGAGACAACGGTTCTCTAAATTTTCTTGAGCTTTAGCTACTTTAAAAAAGAAAGGAAAGAAAAGGCAGTCAAGTCAACGAACATGAAATAGTAGTAGTAAATTCCAGGCAAAAACGTGGACGTAATGCCGCGCACTCAACAACATAATAACAACGAAACGAGGGGAACTACTACTCCATGCGGATGAGTATTTGCGTGTGTTTCGTCTGGTCTGCCATGTCCCATAATATGAAGCTATAGTGTTTATATTCTCTCCGATGGCATAGCCGCTACTTTCTCGAAAGTCATTTTGCAATTGGTGGCGGTGTCATATATCCAATTCTTTTTTCTATACCGAACTGTTATTAACGCAGCCAAAAAATATAACCTGGAAAATAAGAAGTCACAGTCAAAAGTAGTTCAAAAAGTCAGGAAAGGTATAGTCTTTTAGTTTTAGCTTTCTACTTTACATTGTCATCTCTAACAGCGAGGAAATAAACTAGCTCCGCCACTCCTACCATAGCTTGTGAGACATAAATCAATACATAAATCTTTGTTGTAGTAAGTCACGAAATAAAAAGATTTTCCTTCTTCCTCTTTCCTTCATTTCTCTTATATATTCGCCATACCTCGTTTACATTTTTTGTTCAGAGTTCTCTGTGTATGACTTTTTTATTTTGTGAAACATTTGATGATGGAAAAAAGAGAATAATATGTTTATATACTTGAGTATGGAATAATGGTGCGTATATTTGACTTACTAATTTTTTGCTTTTTTGTGTGTGATAGTGGTATGGTATTGTATGGTATTGTAGGGCTTTGTTTCCCATTCAAATAAACTGACATATGCACGCTCACAAACAATGTTTCATGAGGAGGAATACAGAAGAGGAGATTATTACAAATGCAAGGAGAAAGAAGAAAGGAGTATAGTATGAAGGTCTTTATGTAATCTTTCTTTTCATTTTTTGATGGGATGAATATGGATATTATTGTTCCTTTACGTTTTGTCTTTCTGCTGACATTGCAACTTGTGAAGAGACACAATACTATTCAAAATGCAAATGACGTAGATGTGCATGTACACACAAGCTGGAAAGCAAAAGGAAAGAATACAATAGTCTCAAGCAAACTTTTAAAAAGGAAGTGTATTATGAAAGGGGAAATAACGCGGTTTTGGCAGTCGATGAGAAATTCTAAATATGCGCTGAGTATAGAGTTTAGAGGGACATGCGATCCATAAAATTTGCAGTAGATTTATATTTGCTTTCCCTTGTTTCCTCTTTTACATTACATTACACAGGCAAACAAGCCAATAACGAACAGCCAACTCTTCTTTAAGAAACTGCTTAATAATGTACCAAGAAAGGAAGGAAACACGCCATACTATTTCACCACTTGAATTTACAATAATATTCCCAGGAATGTGAAGAGTGCCAGGAGAAAAAATTCATGAATTTTCGCCTACACAATTCTGAGTCCCTAAATCGCATGCATATACTATCCGATACGGTGAAGCTAATATATCACATTATTTACAGAGACAAAAATCGAACGATGGAAAAGTCTTTTACTGTCAACAATTGAAATTCTGGGAGTCTTAATTTTTTAAATGAGTCTCTAATGACGTTTGTCGTATGGTTTGGAATAAAACTCTTTGTTGAGCGCGTATGACTTAAACGTACAAGTACTATATTTATTAAATTACAAACTAGTTTTGGTATGTGACATGACTTAGTACCAAGAAATGCCTTATTACGATGCATAAACACAGTACCTTCAAACTTCTTTCACTACGGCTCCAGTCCGATCATACAAATTTTACAGTGACATGCTCTAACCAACTCTAAAAACGACACGCTAGCTACTCCCTCTTTAAAATTAGCATGGACTTAGGATATGGCGTTTTAATTTCCTTGGCTAGACGTTTAAAGGATGATGTGTAATTTTCAAAGCCATTGTCGTTTTACTTTATTTTTAATGACATGTCATCGAATTGACCAATGGTCATAGTGGTTAGCTAAGGCCAATTACGTTGTTGTAGTCTACTATAAAGCCAAATCGCCTGTTTCGAATAAATAATTACTTTTGGTATTATAAATGAAAAACTCTTATACGTTTAGTCGTAAATATTTTCATTTTGAACATTTCGATATTACTAAAAAGTGATTACTAGGAATTCCAATGATTGAATAGAATAAAGCGTGTGCCTGTGAGGCACTAAAATATAGCTTTAGTTGCTGTCAATAGCCACACTAAAAAATTCAATATAGTTACCATACTGTTCGTAATATTGAATCAATTTAATGCGTGTACTACATATTTCTGTATTCAAATCCATTCGCAAAACTGGCTTGTCGTCATCACTGTCAAAATATGCCTTACTTATGGCATGTGAACATGATGCGGAGGAAACAAGTAAAACTACATACACATTTTTTCCAGGTTCAAAGCATATTATACGCTTCATATATGAACGTACTTTCTTCTTTATTGAATAATAGAGTGTCACGAAGAGGGAACGAGAGACAGAAAAAAGGCATCAGGAAAGAGTTGTCGATAAATCGATTGAATGTTGTCAAAAAATGCTCATTATTACATTTCCAACCTTACACAGGCCTAAGTAAGGCCTACATATTTGCTTCAGCAGGAGCATTTGTGCAAACACATGAGTGTAAACGTACTTCGTTTCTACATGAATACTTTTCAGATACCTATTACGAAAAAAATAATACACATGCCAATATTTTTTACACTATTCGCCATCACATCATAAAGCACACCATAACACCAGCAAAGCGCAACCATTTTCCCCCTTTTGTCGCCATCAACCCAAGACCAACTAGACTCCGCAACTAGAACGAAGTATATGAATACTGTACATTCAGCACTATCACCTTCTTTCTTTCCTTCTATCCTGGAATGTTGACATTTTTCTTAGTTGTTGTTATGTTGTCTTGTGTGTGCACACAGATATTATGATTTCGACCAAGACAATATATGTAACAACAAAATATTCAAACTTTTGTCAAAGTTTGCACATTATATCCAATATCCATCAATGCTTCTATTGAATACCAATACCAATATCCAGTCAATCATCTATAAAGGAAACCCAATTTTTTCAGGTTTTTTGCGCTATTATTATTACTGGCTGTCTATACGGATATAGTGTGGAAGGGAGGATACTAAACGTGTGAAAAGTGTTCCCTCTTTCACCTTTATATTCAGAGTCCTTCGTTATGTATGCAGCTTGATGGACTATTAGTTTTAGACCAATTTCGATCTATACACCTTTTATGGATGAAAGAATGAATATAATATAGAAAAGTTAAGGAAAATGTAGAAGAGTGTATGTACGTAACCAGTTGTTTACGTACGTAGTCAGTCATGAGTCATAACAATAATAACAATGCTTTTACAAAGACGGGGGAATGTATATACACTTCAACTAGACAATGTATAGTACTCTTATTGGCTTGTAAACTGTGACCTTAAAAGATTGATTTTTTCTTGCTTTTCTTTTTCGAATATAATATAATAATGGTGCTTTATTATTACGTTGCATGTGTAACGGGACAACATATGTGTTTTATCTAATCTGGCTAGATGGACGGTTGAATTGTTCATGCAAGTATGTCATAGTACAAGTTTCTTTTAGGTATGACCTTTTTCGATTTTTTGTATTGTCCATTTTATTTCGTAAATAATAAAGTAAGCAAATTCTTCTCCGGTACGTGCTTGACTTTGTTGAGAAAAGGAAAAATATTAATACGAGGACATACATAAAAAACTGAGGGACAATTCAATTTTTTATAAATAATGTACTATGCAAAATTCTGTGTTTTAATACATTTGTTAACAAATAAATAGATGGATACTAACTCTCTAAAATGCCTATATTCCATCACACTAAACAAAAGGTGCTTTAAGTTATTAATATTAAAAAATGCTGTAAAGGCTGTACCATACTTTTAGGTTTTGCTCCAGATTCTTGTATTTTTTCATATTTCACATCCCCGAATATTATGGTAAGTGATTGCTTACTACTGGTACCAAAACTCTTACAGTCCTGCAGACTACCAGTATGAAACATTGTAAAAGAGAAGGAGAGAGAATGAAAAACACAACTACAACTGCTGCACATCTGAAATGTGTCTAATGGAGAATTGTGAAAATCTCTCACGAGCAAGATTCATCCATCATAATATTCACGAAATTGTGTAATATACGGCGCACAAATACGGACTAGTGAGTGAGTGGAACACGACGATGACGACTTCACTGTACGATAACGATGTGCAGTTGTAGTGTAGTCCTCAAGCTATAAACTACTTCTCCTCTGCATAAGATTACTTCTGAACACACACACATATATACCCACATGTGGAGAAATTCGGTTGACTGTGAAATCCCACATGATTAATAACATCCATTCTGAAATTGTGTGCATGCAAAACTTTTCCCCAGCTTTTTCATACTTTTTGTGTGTATGTTGTGTGCTCCTGACTGCTTTTTGTTCATATGAATGCATAATAAATAAATACATTGAAAAACAGAAAGAGGAAGAAAAACAGCCATCAAACAGCCATAATGCTACTGTTTTATCGTATATGAACTTTAAGTAAAAGCGTGTGAAAAAGTATAATGCTGCTTGAAAAGAGCAAGTACAATATGGCAATCTGGATTATGGCTCACTATTTTTCACTGTTGTTGCTGCTTGATTTTGATGCTTACCTGCTTTATATAGGACATATTTCAATACACCTAGTTTACCCAACATTAACATTAGATTTACCCTACAACTTCACATGTAATATGCATAAAATTTAGGAAGAAAAGTACCTATCTCTTTCTTTTCAAAGCGTGCATACATTTAGTAGAGATCCAGAGATAAAAAAGTTTTAGAAAATTGGAGTAATGGATTACACCGATAAGAGGAAAACGTAAGTATAGTGTGCATATTATGTATGGAATGGTATTGAAACTGGTGTGCTCTAGTCAAACGATGTTCCATTTTATGACTTGAAATGGGAAACACCCGTGAAATTTTAAAGACTGACAAAGAACTATTCAAATTTCAACTTTTCTCCTCACTTAACCCGCTTTATCCGGGTATTCGAGCATAGCATATATACTATCAAAAGAAAGACAGATTTCAAATTTGTTATTACTTTCCTTCCTTTCTTCATACAGACGTAAATAAAAAAGTTTAGTACACGTTGTTGGTAAGCGAAATTGTACAGAATAATGTAAAGGAATTAGATTTAGTATAGTAAAACTGAATTACCTGAATGTAAACGTTTTTATGCAAACTTCTTCTGGTACAAGAAACTATTACTACTGCGTTTTGGTCATTGTATTGAATATTTTACTGCAATACGCCTTTCTATCTCATTAAATGATCTCACTCAAAACTAATTTAATTTCATGTATCTCAAATTGATATGGAAGCGTAATATTTTAAAGTGCATAGTAGTTTGTTATGTAATGTAGCATCGGCTTATCATCAGCTCTTACAAATACTGACGGCTCGGCTGTCCAAAATACGTACTTATATATATGCATAGATTGAATCATACATAATGCATTAGATTACATATCGGAGATTCGTGAGGAGAATTATTATTGGGCGGTGATGATGAAAGTTGTTTTCGACCATTGTAGTGGTAAGGATGGTTTTTGGTATAGCGGTGTGGTGATGGTGTGGCGGCATTGTGTAATACAAGTAAGGTTACTACTAATAACGGCAGTGGTAAATAAATGGAGCGGCCGCGTCACACATGCATCAGCAAACATCACAAGAAAATGTATCATTAAGCCATAAAGCCCAATGTTTTCTGATAAAGAACAGAGAGAAACCATCATGATCATAGTTCTCATCAAAGCGGACGTCGGTTAAAGTGGCTGTATTATACTATACCTATATGATCAGGTACCAAATAAAAAGGTAAAACTGGTAGTATCAAAGCGGCGGCAAAAATACTAGAGATGGCCTTTCATTAGAAAAGAAACTCTCACGCATGCACATACTTTTCAACTACACACCTTTTTCCGTCTTCTTCTTCACTCCCTAATTTTCTTCAACATTGCTATTATTATGATGATTATATTCTTTTCCTTGGCTCACTCTGTAGAATTTTGTGCTGGTGGTTGGTTTGGTGGTCGTAGAGAGAGAGGGCAAAGCAATGGTGAAAGCATACGTTATTTTAAGACGCTGGCACATGTGGAGAAAAAGGAAAGAAGAAAGTAGGCATCATCAACCTTGAATCCAATGGTTTCCTTTTGTGTGTAGAAAATGCAATGGTCTGTGAGCGAAGTTGCTTCATGCTGTTTATATGCATAGTTCTTACTTAGCCGAAGCTCAGCACTCAGGTATAAGTCTATCATCATAATGATTGTCATAACGAGCACACTAACCTTAAAACCATGAAGGCAAAAAAGAAGAAAAGCGTAAGTATCTTACTTCAATCATGGCCAGAGTTACAACGATATTATGATATGAAAACTTTGCTCCTTTAATGGAATCCTATGTGTACATGTTCCTTTTATGCTCCTTCCACTTACTATAATAATATTACAACAACAATAGTACCGCTCTGATTTTTAGGTCAATCATTTAGATAGCTTGCTGGTGTTTTGAAAGTAGAGCATTGAAAAAATACCAAGTTGTCCCGATGATCATCAGCGTTGCAGTGTATGTGTAATGTGTTCGTATATAAATAATAATCATAATATGGCCTCTTCCCCAAACCAGTAGTAGCAGTAACCCGAACTTGATCCAATGGAAAATGAGCATCATTCTCTGGAGAATTATATATACTATGCAATAGTATTGATACCGATGAGCCTATGTGTGTCTACAGGGAGGGAATAAACCTCGTCGATCATGTTGTTATCAAGAGAAAACTGTAACATTGTGTTCTATGGGCAGTTGTGGCAGTAGAATATCAGACATGTTGATACATACAACATGAATTCAGAGGAACGACAGTGGCGGTGGTAGTGGAACTACTTGAAGACTCAGCAGAGTGAAAAGAAGGGCCAATCAATTAATCAATCGTGACATTTGGAGCGAACAATAATAACATGAGTAAACCATATACACGCAGTATAGATATCTATAATCTATATCATTACTCCAAGGTACTTGTACTCCTACTACAAAAACCATTATAATCGGGGGAAAATGTTTGTTGGGAAAGGAAAGTGTATAGGGCACAGCATTTACCTCACCGACGAAAACGCAATGAATGAATGAATGTCTGAATTAATGTGAATGAATAATGGAAGACATTGCACTGCTGTGATAGTGAATGCAAAATTTTCCTTATCGATTTACACGAAACGACGACGACGAGAAGAAATGAAAGTAGAAATGAGAGTAAGGTTAACAGCAATCGGAATCATCATCAGCACGGCAGGCAGGGCAGACAGAAAAGAAAGGAAAACGGAAAAAGGTAATCCCCTTTTCCCTGAAATACGCATTCACACACACAAACTCATACTACTCACGACAAGATGTGATGAGTGAATGCATAATATTACAAAGTAGAAACGGAAGTAGAGGTTGGCATTCTACATAAAAAAGAAAGGCAAAGAAAAATGCATAATCTTTTGACGTTTTTACGTCTCGTACATTTCTTTTTTAGGTTAGCACGTAGTTTTATATATTAAGTACTTAGCATTTTCTCTAATACTCCTACTAATACTAGGACACGAGTCTGTGGTAAAATGCGATAACGAGGGAGGCAGCTTAAATAAAAGCCAAAAAAGTAGTATCAAGAAAAGTGAAATGAGAAGCAGTAGCAGCAGGAAAATGGCAATGTAAAAATGCAATGCGATAGCAGTCAGTCAACTCTGAAATTATAACGCTGCTTTTACTTACTTAAATCTTTTACTTTTTTAACGTTTTTTCTACTTAAGTTAAAACCTACCAGTACTCCGCTAACTACTACAGCTTCAGCTTTTGAAATGCACATATTATTATAAAATGTGAATGTGGAAGAAAACCGGGATTTAGACTTACGCTGTGAACTACATCTCCGGATGATGTTCTCCAGAAATGTGTTCTGTGGTGCAACTAATCCTCTCCGTCCTCCCGGCATGATTACTACAATGTGTTGTTGTTGATGATGATGATGTTTTTGTTGTTGATTATGATGAAAAAGTTGATGAAGACGGCAACGACAAAATTATAAGTATTATAAATATTATAACAAGATATTATTACACTGATGCTGCTCCTGTGTGCTCCTCTGCTTTTGACGTTGAAAATAAAAAATTTTATGCAGGGATATTGCGGATGCTGGTTGTGGGAAGAAGAATAAGAGCACGAAGTAACTTTTTAATAATATTGCAGCACATGAGACACAGAGCAGATGATGTGAATGAAGTAGATAAAAATGACTTTATCTCTTAATCTGTGAGGGGAAAAGGAACGAGAGGATGAGGACGTTTTCAGTAAAAAAACAAAGTAGCACAGTGGATGAGGAAAGGATGAGAATATGAGAGCGAAATCAAGAAAAAGAGTTGTTTTTACCTATGATTTTTTTCCTTCCTTTTAAAGAAGAAAAAGTAAAAACTTTAGAAAAATCTTCTTAAGTAGGTTCTTCTGTAAAAGGTAAGTAAGGTCACGAGCGTGGAAAATATCTTGTCGCGTCGACACGAAGTAAAAGTGATGAATTATTTATATAATATTTTTATACATTTATTTTAATAGTACAATAATACTAAAAGAGTGTGGTGGTGTCGTATATACTTAAGACTTTTGTATGTATTTTTACATTTATACGCATTAGTGGGAATGTATATTTTATTGTAAAAAGAGTTGACGATGATGATGATGTTGGTGTTAATTATGAGACAACATCAAGGAACATACCACTTCATCATTCCCCTTTTAAAAGTAAATCTCTTCTTATTTTTCCTAAGCTGCAAAGTACATAGAAAGTGTACAAAACCAAGTTTATTTACTTACTTTCCCTACGAAGAGAAAAAAGAAAATTTTCTTCTTTGTAAACAACTTAGTCTAACAGGATTGACTATGCTTTAAGATCACCTGTGTCACACTCACGTAAAAACTCACTAACTTTTATATATAAAACGCAAGCAAGTAGAAACGAAAAAAAATTATCTCCTTTCTATGGAGTTTTTATATATGTACACAATTTACACTCGTTTACACTACAGTTATTTTCCAATAAACTCATAAAAATTGGGAACCATTGAAAAACTATAAACACCAAGAAACACGAATTTCACACGAAATATATATCCATGTATTTTTTATATTATCCAGTACCTATTTCAACATGGTATGTGGTAGTGTCTCCAGAATGAGTAAGTAGTTTAGCAGTGATGATAATAATTCGAACATGGTCATAAAGTAATCTCATATCACCAGCCACACGGCAGGCGTACCACACACTCACCTCTTTAATATAACTCACTTAAAAAACACTGAACGACATGTACGTCTTTAGTAGTGCTAGTACTGCTCGAAAGCAGCAATTCCCTTTCGTAATCATCTCATTTTGCACAAGTGGTCTTAAAGATCTCTATAATCTGTATGTTTTACTACACATATTATATCATAATATAATTCCATCATCGCATTCATGTAGTCGAAGTAGAAAGAGGGTAGTTTTGGTTTCGTTGGATGCTGCTGCTGCTGTTGCATCACCATCAGCAGTGGCGTGTAGGATTAATGAACGTAATCATATGGGCTTAACTGGTCTCTGTCTCCTCAGTATCACCGTTTGTCAGCACAATGAAGTCATTTTGTCATCGTAATTGCACTGGTATCTACTACAATGATCATCATCTGCTAAAGAAGAAAAGCAGGAGGAATCTTCAACAACATCGGCCGCTACCACTTGGCAGAGTGAATCAAGATGAAGAGGAAAAAGGAGAATGAGGGATACCATCAGAACAAGAGTAAATGTGACTTGGTTCTCTTCATTATTATTGTTCAAGATACATGAGGACTGATTGTCATTGCTGGTGGTAGTAACGCCGTTACTGTTGTTGCACAGACGGAAGAAGGGGCACGATGATCCTGGCTTACAATTTCGCTCCAGCAGCATCAACAACAACATTTTCTCACATGTAAAGTAGCTCAAGTTTAATTGCATGATTAAGTATGCCTTGTGGCAATAATCTGGAATTTGCTGGTGATGCTCCAGGTGATGGTGACGACGGCGAGAATGGTGTTGGTATTGCTCTGGATGGTAATAATGATTTGCCTCCTTATGGTCTGTTGTAACAGTAGTATTAATGGTAGCAGATGATGTAGTAGTAGAAGAAACACACATGATCATCATGATGATCATCCAGTTTACATGACACGATGATGATTACATATGAGAGTGATGATGATGAATTCATTCATTTGCCTACTCAGGTAATTTTCTAGTGTACGCTACCGTTACTCTTGTAATAAATAACTTCATACGTTGAAAAAGGAAGCACCGCAAGGAGAATATATGATAGTTTTATTATACAAATGTAGCAATGTCGTAATTTTATAGATGAAAATGTCATCACACATGAGCAATCAACCCTATTATGGCATGCTTTCATAATAAAATTCATATCCAATGCGAGAAATTTCCTCCGTGGAGGATACACACATCGTAGTCATTCGACGAAAATAAATTTTCTCTTCCAGTATTTCCCAATATGCACTTTCACTTGACACGTACTCTCTACTTGTCAACAACCACAACCAAGTAGTACTGTGGTGATACCAGTAATAATAGTAATTCCTCTCACATGAGTTATTCCATCAATTCGAGGACAGCGCGATGAGTAGAGAGAGTGGCAGTGGGTGAAGAAAATTATTATTAGGAAACCTTCTGGCAACTTTGTAATATTAATTCTGGTGTTGTGGTGGTAAGGATAAATATTTCTGTAGCGTTTTCTCTTTCGTCGTCGTCCCACTGGTATCGATGAAATTCCATGAGGCACAACGACTCACTCACTATCGCTCACACACACCTACTTTCTTTTTTCGTTAACGGAAAATGTGCACATAAATACATAAGTCTATATGATGATGAGGAAATGGCGAATAAGAAGGAATTCAATGCGCGTACATGAGTTATTGCGATGATGCCATCAAAATCTCTGGAAAAGTTGAAGTGGTAGCAAATGTTAAGAGCAAGGTTTGTTGTTGTTACTCTGATGCTGTTATTTCTTGCCGCTTTATAGAAATATTCATATTATTTGCCAGGGGGCTTTGACTTTCTTTCTTGGTTTCTTTTTGTGCTATGCTCCGGTACGAGTATGAAGATGATTTGGTGATGATGGTGTGTGGCCTTAAAACATTCACATATTTTATATATTATTTCATGATCCGTGAAAAAAGTGGTGACATACACAAAAAGGTTATGCTTTTTCTGTTTTTTTGCTTTCACTTTATTTTCCCTTGGTACTACACTCACACATCAGCAGAGCGGTTAAGAAGGAGAAAAGTCAAACTGTAATAGTATTCTGGAATTGTACTACGGTTTGCTCTCTCGATATTGAATGTCATCAAAAATGATTACATTTTCTGGTATTATTGTTATGATTTTCTTTTCGACAACGCTCTTATTGATGATAATCACGATATACAGTAGTAGGATACATAAAATGAAAAGGGATAGAGAGGAAACGCAAATATATTTTTAGACTATTCCTTTCAACTCGATAAGTACACACAAGGACGAATAGTAAAGCGGAAGAAATGTATATTTATTTTAATAAAAACATTCTACACAACGAGTTAGAGCGAAAAAAGAATCAATTTTCTTATAGTTTGCGGTGCTGTATATTATTTTTTAAACCACCGCGAAACAACAATATTGGGACATCAATTTCATCATAGAAGTAGTAGACGTCATCCTGCTGTTATTAATAATCGGAGAAACAACCTCGTTCTTTCTTTCACTAATAATAATAAAGTCCAAGGGTTCGTATTGCTGATTCTGTTCAATGGGAAAGCCATTTTCACTGTAATAGTAATAATAATTTCGAGAAGGATCAGACGATGAGGAGTTGACGTTGGTCGTAGAAGTAGCAGTGGTACTCGTGCTGTCATCCGTGGTCGTGATATTCCATTTTATTTTTTTAGCATTTGCCCCATGGCAGTTACCTCGATGTTGATGAAGATGATGATAATAATAACAATAATATTGACTGAGAAGAAGAGAAAATAAAAGCAACGTGGCGGTGACTCCTGATCCTACCGCTTCTTTTTCAAGTAAAATGAAACGTTTTGTTTTACTATGCACACCACGATCCGAATTATTTTCAAAGGAGTTTCTACGGTAGAAAATGTAGTTTTCTCTTCTGAACAGTGACTGCTGCAACAACTGGTCCTTCTCACTACTACCACTACTACAATAATAGTAAACACAACTACCACTACTTAAAAGTAAGTTGTTGGTATTGCTGGCAAACACTGTCCGGTTATTTGCGATCCACTTGTGTTGAAGGAGTGTGGTAGAAAAGCACAAGATAAGAATATAAACGACAAGGCGAACCCACGACGACGAAGTTGCTGATGAGTATAATTTCTCCTTGTAAAAAGATCGCATCCCGAGAATATACTATAATTTTGAAGTATTTTTCATAAATAGAGGGTGGTGGAGCAACTTTATTATTTAATTATTTTATTTAAAAAATATTTTTTTATTCTTTCAGTTGCATTTTATCATAGCTGCTCTATGATCTCGCAATGATAATAAACTCGGCATTGCTTCCCGGTAACGTCCCACCCTTCATTTTACCAACAGCACAAGTCATTCGCACTATCATTTTTTTCAACTAGAAATAACCGGGAAAAGGCCTATTGCACTTTTGGCAGGAGATTCCAATCTTCAAGAATTTTCACATTCCGGTCATATTGCACCTCCTCCGCCTTTTTTCTTCAAGGCGTCACTTGGAAGATCGAAATTTTCAGAATTTTTTTTCTAACTGTTTGTTCATCCGCACTTTATACCTTTATCCTTTGTAATAATAATGGCAGCAACACAATGTACATAGTCAGTAAACACACTTCTCTTTAACTTTAGGCACAAATGCGCACTTTCCCTTCACATGTTTTCTCGTAATCGTTTAGACTTAAACTGGTTGATTGTACGGTAGGAAAGGTAAGAAGACTGGCACTGCTGCTATACCATCATCGTTTGTATTATGGGTAATTCAAGTCACTTGATGGAATTCAATTTGTTGTTGTGTACCTTCTTCTTATTCTTTGTCGATTTTTTCTCTAAGAAACAAATGGTACTTTCGTCCTCCTTCCTGTTAACCTGTCCTTTCTACCGATATTAACTTGTGCACGTTGCTTTCACCTTCTCCGTTGTTGTTGTTGCCGAGATGTGTAGATTTATAAATTGGGAAAGAATAAAAGAGTTTGTCCACCAACAACAGCTTCTTTTCCATGACCATTATAGGAATGCCATTAGGTATATTCATTGTAGAGCACAGATAGATGGAATAAGAACTACTTAAAAGAACACACGGCACTACGGCCCACACCGCACACACGCATCCCTTTTTAAAGTTATCGCGTATGATGATGGCATGTACAGCAACATGGCATTTTACATGCTTCTTGTTGAATGAATGTGCAAAAGTGAAAGTCTCAGGCTTTTTCCCTTCTTTCCTGTTCTTCGTTTGGAACCTTCTGCTGATGTTAGTATAGTGCTTACGAACAACGATTATCTTGCGCTGCTGCTGCCGCTGCTTCTTGTAACAACGTTTCACTTTGCGTTGATGCTCAACTGCTGTGCTATATACTGATGTTGCCTGATGTTATTGCTTCTGCCGTTCACTCACTCACTTGTTCTTCCATTTTCTGTAATGTGTTTTCTCTAGCAGCCGAAACCCGTTAAAGTTGAAGTAGACAAACACACATGGATATTTGGTTGCT
>JAQFYG010002693.1:0-14059 GCA_034694325.1 Entomobrya corticalis
TTAAATTAATCAATATCAAGCACAAAACCATCACAACAACAACAGAAACGATCTGTTAAAAACAAGAATTTAGGTAACTACTCTAATATTTCTTTTATTTTCATGCCATTCTGTCAATAGTTTACAATGCTATTCACCTGGCTGATCTCCCAGATGCTTTTCTTTAAACATCGAGCTCGGTTTCCTGAGTATTAACTAAAAAAGCAATACTTTGAAACGTTGATTGCAAAACATAACATTTCTTTGGAAATTTAATTGACTTATTTTGCAATTGATATAATTAAAAGTAGTAGTTAATGACTCTTCAGCCTGTATAATTTTCGTTTATACCTTATTTTAAAATTTATGTTAAGTTTGACTAAATGGAGTTCAAGAGTGTTTGCTTAACCAGTCAAAACACTTCAGTTGACCACGTGCTAGTATATATACTTAATGTTGATGACAATAGAGCACTTTTATTGATGTTTCGATCAAAGGCACACAACAGACAACTATACTGATGATTCATATAAAATATATAAATTAGTAGTTAGTATCTTTTTACATTAAAATATTATTTACCGTATAAATTTTAAAGTGTTCGTAAGCCTTTTTTCTGTGTGTTTCTTGAAATACTGAAAAAAAATTCTAAAGTTGCCTTTCTTTTAACACGTACTTAATATAATTTTTACTTTTGCTGTTATAAACATTTCTTATTTTGCGAAATTCTTCAATTAATTTGTGACAAAGTTCATGGCTTCAATAGTACATGGCTTTCCCCAGTTTTATTTTAAAAAATATTCGTTTGGCAGATGCCGTTTTTTTTCAAGCACGACAATATGTTAGTTTAATGCCTATTGGGCGGGGTTGACATTAACGCAGTAGGCATAATTTCAAACTATGACGTCAGTTTCACGATCTAACACAACAACATCTGACCGATATTTGTGTCACGAGCCCTAAATTGAGTTAAATTAAAGAAAATCAAGAAAAAAACTGGACAAATGGGAAACATTTGATGCGGAATATCATAAAAAAATTCAAAAAACAATTCAAACATTTTTACCTTAAAACATTTGTAAACTATCGTACTACATGAACAGCTTTTACTTAACTGACCATGTTTATAATATTTATTTTTTATTTGAAATTTACAGCAAAAATTACAGTTTCAGACAACAAACATCCATATTCAAGTTTATCAGTTCAGCAAAAATTTTCAAAAAATGAAGATGACAATGTCCCCTAGACAGAAATGTCAACATTTTCAAAACAAAACGAAAAATCAAAAATCAAACCTACTGTCTGACTAAAAATTACAAACAGTCATGTCATCATACTCTCACTCCTTCAAAATCTTCACATCAATCACCTTACCTAACTATCCATCAACAAAACATCACTACAACCACTTTCCATCATGTCTATTCCACTTGTCTCATCTGACCCCACTCCATCAACCAGCAGCAGCAGCAATCCCACCTCTCAACAGCAACTACCATCATTTGATGAAGCCTTCTAATTACCAAGAAGTTTTGAATTGGACTTGGAACTTCCTTCACTTTTCTTCCTTCACTTGGAACTTCCGAATTCATCGATCCGTTGCAGGATCTTCTACTACCAATTGATTTGATTTATTCTCCCATATCTGTTCCCGATCCGATGGATTTGGATGAAGTACTTAAAGACTTTTGAGTCAATCGACAATGCAACTGCTACTCAACCACAACTACGTGCTGACTACGAATATCTACCAGGGGAATCAGCACGCGACAGCAGTGACCTAACATCACCCATCTGCATCACTGATCAAAAAAAACCCGGCTTACATCAGACCATTTCCAGCGCTAGAGCCATTACATTTGGATACTTTTGACTCCCGTGTCACAAAACCGGATATTTACAACTTCAAAAAGCGACCAGGGATGTATATGCTGGAAACTCAAATCGTTTGGCTAATCGAGCAAACCCTGAAATCAAGGATGAAAATATTTTACAATTTTCATAGCACCAAGGAGCTTCCCATATTCTTGGACACCTACTTAAATTACGGCAAAAGCGAACTAAACTCCCTATTCAACAAGCTCCGAGTCCGCTTTTTTACCCTGGAGGTCTGTTTCTTGGACTCATATGATCCTCAAGTGGAAAATCCATTCATGCTGCCAGTGATCAATATCAAAAAGCTTTGCCAGTCAACAATTGACATAGTGCGCGTCATCTTCCAAAACATTAAAAAGCATATTGTTGCTTTCAAAATCCATTCATCATAGAGCTATTTCATTTTAAGCTCGTCCTATATCTGAAAGCCATATATTCAGGAGTGCAACAAATATTTGAGCAGACCATTGCTCTCATGAAAGCCATTAAAGCTAACAGAACAAACTTTTCTAGGTTTCACTACCAGCAAGAATTTAATCTTGCGGTACAAGTTCGCAACCCATGAATGACAAACGTCATGGCTTCATCTTTACCCCAATTGTTATATATATACCGCCATACTAATCAGCCCTGCGACTATACAGCTACCTGTGCTAACGTTGAAAAAGATGCCGAGCTTCCTTATCCCAAAAATATATAAAAACACCTTTTATCAGACATCATTATCACTAGTTGTCTGGAAGCTGTCGTTGTCACCACTTTTCTTTAAATTTTTGTTGTTCAAAAAGTTTGCAAAAAACTAAAGCAAAACTCTGTTGTTCCAAGCACTTTGCATTGAATCCAAAGTTAAACTCAGTTATTTTAAAAGTGAAACTTTTTCTGAAAACAAAAGTAAAACTCTGTTGCTCCAAGCACCTTGCATAAAAACCAAAGTTAAACTCAGTTATTTTAAAAGTGAAACTTTTTCTGAAAACCGAAGACAAACTCTGTCGTTTCAAAAAACTTTCAAAAAAACTAACTTCAAACTCCTTTGTTTCAAAAGTTCTTCAATAGTGAATGATACAGTGAGCAACCAGGCAAGCATGTGATCAATCAGCAT
Organism: Entomobrya corticalis; assembly: GCA_034694325.1. Taxonomy (NCBI): domain Eukaryota; kingdom Metazoa; phylum Arthropoda; class Collembola; order Entomobryomorpha; family Entomobryidae; genus Entomobrya; species Entomobrya corticalis. The sequence continues at coordinate 2,957 of JAQFYG010002693.1, forward strand.
GTGTTTATTGTTATTTCAATGTATGTATATTAATTTGTCTAAAGTTAAAACAAAAGCTACATTTGCTTTTGATTTATCGCCACGTGTGCGGATTTCGTAAAAAAAGCAAGGTTAATTCTCCCCATCGAAGAAATATTTTATGAATATGTTCATTTCTTATTATACGGTGCATAATTTTGGTTACAATGTATATAATAAGTCTGATATTTAGTATTTCAAAATCAAATAAGTAAGCGTGTTAATGTTTATTTCACATTAACTTTCACTGTGTACCGTGCAATTATAGTTTAGCACTTCTATGCTAAATACTTTTGGCGACAAAATCCAGGAACAAAGATTAAATTTATACAATTAAAAATAGGTTCATATTGTTAAATTTAAAACCTTTTTAAGTCGCACTGAATATCTCTTAATTTTAAAAACTAGAATATTACATTTATTTTAATTTTCTTGTTGAAAATGTACTTTACGTTCTGTGCCAAACTTTTTACTTTGGTTTTGTTTAAAAGTATTCAGTATTTTATAAAAAAGAATCGACAAAGAAACTATAATATCCTGCTAGACTTTCACATCAATTTCTGGAAAGGCCTACTTTAGTACTTTACAAGCCAATCTCCAAAATAGGTTTGCTTCAAAATCGGGAATGTATACATGTTCACTAACAAAATCGGAATATTTGAAAAATTTAATTACTTAATAATATAAATATGCACACATTCAAAACTCTTTTGAGCAACCAAAATAAATTGCCAGATTTCTTAATATTGTGAACCTTAAGCACCCTTTGTTACCAAATGCTACCAAAGTCACTGTTTAAAATATATGCGCAGGGGAATTAGAACAGTTTTTGTAATCAACTAATTACATTGTTAATAACCAGAATAACAGGACTTAAAGATACGACATAATAGACTTTTTGATTTCCGTTGTATTTGTTTAAAATAATTTTATTTGAGTTTCTGAAAATTAAGTAAAAACTACATTTGTCATTGCTTTTTTAAACGTTTTGAATAGACAATGCAAATCTTAGAATTGTAATGTCTAACTGTATTAAATTAAACAAAGCCAATCCAAATATGCTAACTGCTGCTTTGATCAGTGACTACAACAGCGCAACGATGTTAATAAGTAAAATATAGTTATTGATATCTTTTTACATTCAAAATATTTTTTATCGTTTTTTCAATCGTCAGATTTCTATTTAAAAGTTCTTTAGGTTTCCTTAAAAATGTTGTTACTGTGTAATTTTTTAACCTACTTAAGATACGTCTGACGCGTTTTCCATACAAATATTTATTATATTACGTCGTTTCTGTATCCATGTATTACAAAGTTAATAGTATCACTAATGAATGATGCACCCCATTTTTATTTAAAATTCCTTAACATAAATGCATGCAATGCAAACAAAATCCAAAATATGGAGAAACCCTCACCAAGACATTTGTTTTGTTAGTGTTGTGAGGTTCTATGGATTGAGATTTTTAGCTTAGTATTTTTATGCCCATGAACAACACAAACGATTCCAAATGCACGTATATAGTATTATGATATTTATGTGCGAATGGGATAGGTTCTTTTTAGTTTCCGTTGTGCAATAATAAGTGCAATGATGGAAATAAAATATGCACAAAACACAATTGCAATTAAGTTTATAAAAGGAAAGGTAACCGTAAAGTTGGTTGGGGTTGAAGTAGAAATACTTCGAGATGGAGGAGAAACTGGGAACGTCGCGATAGCGGAAATCTCAATTTTCCCAAAACTAAATTATAATTTTGGAGAGAGACTCAATCCAAAAGACTAGCTCTGGTTACAAGGAGTGACCTCAACTTGCTTCCGAAAACGTACAGCATAACTGTGCAAAAGATAAAATACAACTGAAGACTCCTTGTCCACTTTGCTCCTTTTATATTGAGCTGAGAAGCTTGCTGGACAAAGGAAAACGTGTATTTAGTAAACAGAATGGTCATCCATTGTTATTTGTATAAAATACCAATGGGTACTTTTTTAAAGTGAACATTTACGCATTTTTACATGCTCTACTTTCGTAGAAAATTCATAATGCACTAGCAAATTTGCATACTAGGCAAAATGAGACCTCACGGTGTTTTTGCCTAATTTCAGAAAAATTAGTTCAAAGTTTGTCCAAACTGAACGCTGCCCTAACTCTGGTGAAAGTCTCATTTAATAACTCGTACTGCAAAATGTGGCCATATGTTTTAAATTTGGGTCTGAAAACCAGCATCTTATTTTGGATAAAGTACACAATAACGACCAGTACAAACAAATTCGCAATCTAGGGTTCAAAATGCTTCCGATAACTCATGGAGTTACTACATAGTGAAAGAGCGGGAAACTTATTCAAAGTAACTACTACTTTACAAAATCATCATTGTTTATTTTTTATGAAATCATTTCAACAATGCTTCAGGAGAGTGTGCATAAAAATCAAAGAAATACTAGCTTTTTTGTCCGTATGTACGTAATGTAAGTAACATGGAATACACTTGCAAAGATTAAATATATACTTCTTAAAATAGTTGAATATTGCCGTATTGACAACTTTTATGTTCCCTTTACTGTCTTTTACTTTTAAAAACTAGAATACTTCATTTATTCTACTATTCGTTTGAAAAATTTACTTTAATTTACTATACCAAATTTTGTTTTAATAAGTTTAAAAGACTAAGTAAGACTTTTATCGATTTACATGGAATTAAAAAGTGTTATCAATAATGAAATGAGGCACCGTCTAAAAACTGAAAGGCGCTTTTAATATTAAATGCATTTACAAAAATTCTGTTTGTACTCTGCCTAGCGTATTTATTTATGCAAAATTAGTAATTTTTGCTTCACGCAAGTAGAAACTATTGGCAGCAACGACTTTATTGGCAACAAAATAGAGGAAAGGACACATAAGACGGAGAGAGTCTATTCATGCCATTTTTAATTCAATAATTTTTCCATTTAGGGAAAGAAGAAAACATTGTACATTACGCTTACCGACTGAAAGAACGAATACAATAATATATAATTTATTCAATCTTGTTTTTGGTAGATATTTCATTATATGGTAAAATAACATTTAATTTATCTTTCATTACAATTTAGATGATATAATTCTACAGATATTGGGATCGTCATGGAAACATTTATGTATTTGTCTAAAATGGCGTTCAACTGGAATGTTTTTGTTTATAGTCTGGATTTCAAATCACTATAAATTGTAATTAATTAACATTGAATAAACACGAATGAATTCGTTGATTCCATGTTCCTAACCGTTTGTAGAAAATGCTACAAATTATATGTAATCACTAAGATAGTTACTTTGTAATTAATAAACTGGATACGTAGACTCTTTCTAAATTTGCAACTGATTTTGCAATAGAAAGTATACAATTTTATTATTTAAAAAATTATTTGAAATATTTTGCGTAACTACACGCCAAGGGTTTCTCCCACAAGCGGTGTCAGTAAGATACTTTCCTAGATAAAACAAAAGCAAATTTTGCTATAACATTAACAAGTTTACATAAGCCGGATAAAATATTTATGCTATTCAATTTATCATGTAATACATTTTACAAGATTGTTTTAATAAAAATAACTAAATATATAGAGCAGGTTTGATGGTAAAGGCATTCATTTAATAAATTTAGGCGATAGATAGCTGAACTTTTAGAGGCGCTCTATTAATTTTATCTATTTTTTCTAATTTTGCAACAGTAGTTATTGTCATAAATGCGTAGTTTAAATATAAATTCTTGGCCAATTACCCACGCAGTATTTTGTCGTGGACTTACCAAGCCGCAAATTTTTGTAGTGCTCTTTTCATCTTCAAAATGTTCATTGCAAAACTCTGGAAAGTCTGATGTATGATGATATAACTTGATCCTAAGATTTGTTATTACATGCAAAGTATTTCAATGCATTGGAGTAATTTATTCTGACTTTTTGCAGATGTTTCTCTTGCTATTTTTTAAAACAAAAACTAGAATGTTACATTTATTCAAGCTTGTTTTGCTGGCATTTTACTGCGATTGCCATTATGGTGTTTCTGGTTAAGTTTTTGTTGTTTACGTCGGAAAATTAAAATTTTAATGGATCAGATCAGAAAGTACAAAGGTAATTGAGCACGTTGCTAGAAAAAGCTGCTAATGAAAAGTAAAAGGTGTTTAGTTTAATTGTTAAGAAAATTTCGATCGTACCAATCAAGGCACACAAGACCAAATAATTCTTACATACTATGCTGTTTTGTACGTCTGTTCCCTTATAAATAATAAATAAATACATATAATAAATATGTAAAACAAGTGAAATGATGATACAGGACGCCGATGATGCAAAAATCAAAAACCCAAGATTTCAACTAATAAAATGCCAAATTGCTAGGTATTATGAAACTGATAGAAACCTTTTTTGGTAGCTAATTAACAATGCTCAGTTGCTACCTTATTATTGACAAACTCAACGTTTCTAAATTAATGTGAAGTAAGTAAGTAAGTAAAAATGGGATTCATAAATATGTTATAGTTGTAACTACAGTGTATGTTAATTTGTTTAAATGTAAAAACAAAAGCTATACATTTGCTTTTGCTTTATTGTTACTTTTGTTTCTTTTAAATTAAGGTTGGATTAATTTTCGGTATTGGTGTAGTATTTTATGAATAATTTGGACACGTTTCAAGTTTATTTGTACTAGAAAATCTTAACAATAATTGGCTGTGTGTTTTGAATGAAAGTATACACTTTTTACGAAGATTATTGGTAGATGTTTGCTTAAAACTATGTTGTTGTTCATAAAACCTATCATGTTCCTTGTTTTCATTTTATATAAAGTACTTCAACATTTGTTGTAAGAAAACATGTTTACTTTTGAAAATATTACCTATATGAGACTTAATGAGCTCATCTCTTTGACTTGACAACTCATGCTGCAATGGGTAGTCGTTCCTTACCGCAATGTTGTGGACTTTGTGAAGACAAAAGGTCGTTTTTTGGACTAACCGGAGCAAAAATTAAAATTATAAAACCACCCCGTATTATTTTTAATAAAACTGATTTACGATAATAAAAATACATTCAAAATTATCATAAATATTTTTTTGGCGTAAATGCGGACTTCATAATATTTTGGTTCATTGTTTTGGAACTATTTGCCAATTTTAAGTGTTCAATTTTTATGATGGCGTAAAAACAACGATTGTCAACCTTTAAGATATTTTGGCTCCAATCTTTGCAAACTCACACTGGTAAAAAGATTAGATTGTTATTATAGTTTATTTTTAGTCAGGGGTAAAATTAGAATAATCTAAGTAAAAATGGTATAGTTCTCTTTCAACACGGTAGAATACTCTATTTTGTGACTGATTAAGTTTTTTCTGAGAAGTGGACAAGGAATTTTCCCTTTCAGGGTTTATTTATAGACACAACATTCAGCCGCTATTTTGAAAGGTTACAATAGTTCATAAAAAGCGATGACCCATCAAATATCGAGAACATTCGATTGTAAAAAATACAAATTGAATTTTATTCCAAATCAGTATTAACACATACACATGATTAGTACTTATCGGGTAAATAAACCACTGCCGTAAAACAGTCAGTCAGTTAGTTACTTACTTATCCTGTTCACAAAGTCATGCCCAACCCCACAATAAAACGTACTTTATGCTATTTTGTATTTTAAATTAAAGATATTAACTGTTACGTGTACCAGTACTATAGTTTACATTAACTACCTGTAATAAAATTTTATCTGTATGTACAACATGAGCAACAAATAAGTTTAAAGACCTGTTAATAATTAAAATTTTATGCATTGTTTTTGGGCTTTCAACTTGCAGCGTTTTCAGTACATTTGAAGGCTACCTATAATTTAATCGATACCTTAATCAGACGATTCTTATTGCTTTAAAATGACAATGTTCAGCAGCAATTATATCGATGAGACAAAGGCGGAATGGACACCTGATAAAGAGAATGTCGTGACTGGCCGTTTGTTTTGAAACTAAGATTGAGCCGACATTGCACTCAATTTTTGATACAAGTCTAATTTGGAGGAATGGCGATTGCAACAATAGACTTATCAAACAATACATTTTAGATGAATATATCCCATTTGGTTAGAGACTTTTGTAATTGCATTTTACTTAATATAGTAAATAGTTTAGCATATTGCAGGAAATGTTGAGATTATTAAAATTATTGGAATTTATATGTTACGAAAGGAAGTAAAACTAAACCTAATCTGACAAGAAACATGTCGCTAACTTTAGTAAAAGCTGCTCATTAAGAGCAACTATATAACTTAATTTTTCTTTATTTTACTAGATTCTCACCTACGTTTTATAGTTAAATGCATACTTTACCCTCAAAATCATTGGTAAAATTTTGTGCAGATACACAGTATGGGTTTTTTGTAAATACTGCAGTACCGCAACCTTTTAAATTGAATAAAACGCTAATTTGTAAACAGGAGAACAATCCAGATAAACTGGTCTTTTACCAAACGTCAACGTTGTATAATGTCAAAGTGTTTGAATGCAAGGTTCACGCACTAAGCATGGATAAAAATCCAACCGGCACAAGAAAACGCATGAATGTATCCTCGTACGATACAATCCTACTGCCAAACTATACCGATGGTGTAAAGAAGACCACAAATTCATTGAGCAGGCGAGACAATCTGCCGGGATCAGATGCCTGTTTAAGCTCGTTTGCTGAGAGTGAAAATGATGGCGATGTGGACGATATCAAAATAACAATAGAAAAAAGTCGGCATAATATACGGTTGCTAACGATGACGCAAGCAGCGACAAAATTGAAGAATACAATCCGGACTCCTTCGTTGGCATTGATGACGAAGAAATATTGAAGAAAGTTTCAAAAGAACAAATACAATTTTCCTCAACCAAGCCAATTATGACTTAAATTGTAACTACGTTACAAAAATGATTGTATTTAACATGTCTAAAGGCTAAACAAAAGCTACTTTTGCTATTTTTTGCCTGTTTGTTTTCGGGTTTGTGAAAAATAAACCTGACAGTTGAAATAAAAGTTTATTGAGCATATATCTTAGGTAAACGGCTTAAAAGTACTTTTTCCTGGAAGGGCCTATATGTTTTTGAATAAACTATTGCCGCATCCTATTTTAGTGACTTATCAGTTTCCAACTATTACAATAGATACTAACTACGTGTACGGAAAACATGTCCGTATGCAATATATGGACAACAAATAAGTTTTAGAATCTGCTAAAAATTAGTAAATTAAGCAATAGGTTTTATTTTCTGAACTTGCAGCATATTCAGTACATTTGAAGTGTAGGTAGTACTCTTGCAAAAACAAAATTCAATAACGTTAATGGAATTTTCGTCTTCAAAATTGCAATTGATGTCAGAGTTCTGACGCTTATAAATTAAGTAGTGCTACTTTTATATCAGTATACAAGTTGATGATTGTTGTTTGCTTCAAATTCTAACAAGAATTTGAGGTCAAGTCTTAATATGCCGTAAATTTTGGCGTATGGGAGTAAATTTTCAAAGCCAAATGTTCCTAAAGTTACTTTCAGTAGTTGTACATGCGCTATTACAAGCAAAATTATTGACGACAAATTACAATGTAAGATGAAATGATCCTGTGTGGTCCGTTGGAATAAAAAACTGTGATTTTTATTTAAGAAGAGACCAAAACATACACAAATGTACAGCCTTAGTTTTACCTGAGCATCAACAAACGTTACTAAACTCTTACGATTTTAGAAATACATGGATTTTGGAGACTCAACATTACTTACAGCATTCAGGAAAATATAAGCTTCAAGATTTTATTTTAAATTATATACCACGTCTTCGTGAAGGAAAACTGGTGTTTATACACCATTTTCTAAGTAGTTAAGTCACCGGTGAGGCATTCCTTAATAAATTAGAGGGAAGAAATGCATTCATGATTTTATATCCAAATCTTACACTACCAGAATATAAAAGAAATTATGATTTTATTCCTGTGACGGATTTTTTTTTACATATTCAGGGTTTGGATTTCTAATAATTCCAGAACTAAATAGTAAGAAATCTTTCAAAAAATACAGATATTTTGTTTGGGCGGATTAAGTTCAGCATTGGTAAATTATTACAATGTCAAGGACATTTATCAACACGACATTATAGGAATACAAACTTGGAATGATGCCAACCGTTTCCTTCAAACTTTAAAATCTACCGTTCAAAGACGTGTAGTAACTATTTTAGGCAGCAGTAATTTAAGTTATTGGACGAAGTATAAATGGTGGCTATTATTTTCTGGAGTTTTCAATCAACTTTTAGTTTTGTATTGCACCAAAGTTAACGCCACCATAAGTTCACTATTTGAAAACTCTGCAATGCCGTTTGACACTTTTGTGTTATTGTTTACGGCAAACAATATCAACGGCAGGGAATCGGATGGATTTATATCTGTTGAAAATTCACATACAACTTTCAATGAAGAACAAAGGGAATTTAAACTGTTATATTGTGAAGTAGAACTTAGACATGAACTATCTTCAATGAAATATTGGCTATCGAGGCCCTTACTCGTTAATAGATTGGTTATGTTTTGCAATCAGTTTTCCTGCAATTGCAGTTCTGACATCCTTGTCGGGTTTGAAGTTTAAAGTTTTCAAGTTTGGTAATAATTTATACCAGGTGGTTCGTATTTGCTTGCGACAAGATGTTCGGGAATGGTATGGCAAATGGAGTATTTTTATTTCATTTTGCTGCATAATTATACATGTTGGCTATGAAGGAACATTTACATCCCAAATTACTAAACCTCCGAACCCATTTATCATTTTGGACTTGAAAGAGCTAATTGCGTTAAATTTTAAAATTTTAATTGATCTTGATGACCCTGATGCACCGGTGCCAACAGATCATATTTATGAAGCTATGCCATCTGCAGATCTAAGAAACATTCTGTTTGCACAAATATTACTGCACCGACCAGAAATAGTTTCTGGATTTGTAAAAGAAAAGATTGCTTTGCAGAAGGATATGTATCAGCACTTCGAACTTATAAAAAAAGTGGTTGCGGCGCGAGTTTTCATGATTGTTTTGTAAATATTAACTATCAGTTAGCTTATATTCTTTCAACTTAAAACGGTAAACAGCGAGAAGTTTGGTTAAGAAATGTAATTCATAACAAATACTGTCAACCAGTCAAGAAACTATTTACTTCTGAAACAATCGGATGGATCTTTGCAAAAGGTGAACATTATTGTCTAAATATGGTTGCAATAAGACTTCAACAAGCTGGTTTGATGTCTTGGTGGTCAGATATCTGTGATTAGTTTTTATTATACAAAACAGAAATAGATTTAAAATATGAGAAGGGGAAACAGTTAAAAAATACAAACGATAATTTGGACCTGTTAAAGCTACGAGAAAAGGGAAAACATATTGTTGTGGTGACTGTGGTTATGTTTATAGTATAATTTGTTTCATTTGTTCTGGAATTGATAGTTAACAGACTAGTTATATGTTGGTGCTTGAATGTATGGTATAATTGATGCATTCTATTTTTTTCGATGAGATCCACACATACATTCGTCTTATTGTTATGAGTCGATCACTCATAAATTACGCATGAACATCTTGATAATATATCTGTAAAATTATCTTTATAGGTTAAAAACAATTGTTTTCAAGTAGTTTCAAAGGGATAAAACGTAATGAAATAAACACACCTGATTTCGTCTCTCAATCAAAACAACATTGTTTATAGTGATATAAGTTACTCATCCGCTAACTTACAAGTCATTTTGTTACAAAAGTTATGCGGTTCTGTCTGAATCTAAGACTGTTTCAGATAAACCTGGAGTGTAAGGAAACGTAACTTTATGTTCAACGTGAACACGCAGATAAGTAGTGATGTTGAATTGATTTTTGTTTGAAACATGCAGTATAGAATGTTGTCACCAGTGGAAATATCATTAAAACTTTAAAAAAACAAAAAAAATATAGTTAGTCAATAACTTGCTTGTTCTAAATCATAAAAAAGTAAAATTCATTTTTTGGGCATAGTAGTGCCTGTTTTATTCGAAAGGTGGCAAAATTTTATACCAAGTCAAGTGCAACTAATAAGAACAAGTCATTTGAGCCAAGCATGACACCTTGGTAATAGACTGATATAAACGCATTTCAACCTCACTATTTTCTACGAATACTAAGGCAAACTAAAGGCAAATATATTCCTTAAAATTTTAGGTTATATTTATGGAAAAGTGTACTCTATAAAGTTCTAACTGATAATTACGTTTCAATGTGCAACCCTGTTCCCAAAAAATGCCATAAAACTCCATAATGGACGGAAACATTGAGCTAACTGCAAATGTCAATGTAGAGCATGGGGAAAGCGAGACTGCTGCATAATTTGAAGTGGTGGGCGGCGTGCTGGGCTTTGCTGCGTGGGTTTTCTTGTGGGATTTGGTCAGTTGGCCTTTTTTTTCTTGAGTTTGAATGCGTTCGGTGTTCAGCAGCTAGTTGGTCGTTCATTCAGCATCAATCTTATCCAATTCATTCTGAAGCGAACGAGAGTTCAGTAGATTTTTTTGAGGAATATTTTTAATTGTGAATATTTTAAAAGTAAATAAAAATTATAGTTTTTGTTGTTATTTTACTATAATTGTCGTGTTGTTATCGGCTTCATTTAAAATGAATTTTAGAGCATTGTTTAAACTTTTCAATCAGATCAAAACTCTTTTTGTTGTTTTTTTAAACAAATTTTGTTAATGAAGAAATAAATTAGTAATTTGCAATTGATCATTTTTATAACTCATAGGTATTCAAAGCTGCTTGCTTTGTACAACCTTTCAAATAAATAAAACCTTCTTTCTTTTCGGGTTGCCAATACAATATTTATACTGGACTTGAGCAGTCCGCTGGAATTGAAAAATGTTTACTGCATATTAGGTGCATATTAATTACATTTCACTGACCGAAATATATTGTAAAGGTTAGGGAAAAAACTTAATTATTTTGTGAACAAAATTTAAGAATAGCAAACTAATGCACGTCTTTTAATAACGTAAAGTTTAGGATTGACACTCTCATAGTTAAG
>JAQFYG010002694.1:0-14058 GCA_034694325.1 Entomobrya corticalis
GCTGCATGGTCTTATGTTTGGTCTTATATTATTTGTGCTAAGAAAAATGCATATCCTCAGAAGTATGCATAAATATAGACTGGCCATTTTAACGAGAGTTTGCTGGTGGTCGCCAAAAGCCCACCCTTTTGGATAAAAAGAAACAGAACAAAGGACGTCTTGAAGGATTAGTGTTGGTCGCCGTTGTGGAATGTCTGTATTTTACTCAACACCACATACTGGTGCATAGAGTTAAAAAGAGGTATGAACAGCAAAGCTTAGATTAAAATATTAGCTAAAAACGACAATATAGCAATGGCTTAGAAACGCGCACAAACAGTCAAATATTGGACAACTTTGCAATGGTTGTGGGATTGTCTGAAGCAATAAAATGCCGTAAAAACATGGTAGTATAGATAAATAATAGCCACATAAAACGTGATAGCATGGAATATTTTTTGGAACTCTGGAAGGCGTTAGTTTTAAAACGAACGTGAATGCATTGAAAATTATTTAAACCTAGTATAAATGGAAATTTAAAGAAGCAGCAAAAGAAGCGTGATAAATAGGAACAATTTTAAAACCGTAATTTTTAGAATATTTTTTAGGCCCAGAACGCTATTAAAGCATAGAACTGCGTTTTAACCAGAGATTTGTAAAATCGTGGGTAACTGAAATCAAAATTCAAGCTACCATACGTTCGCAAAGAATATTTTTTATATTTTGTTTGGTTTTTTAGTAATTTGTCTTCACAAAATTACGCACTCATATAAATTAAATCCATAATTGCACAGATGACTTATTAATTTTTTGTATTGGACTACATATATGACACATTAGACATAAATTTGTATGTAATCCAAGGAAGTTAATACCTCATATCCAATGTTTTGTTTTCTGAAAAACAACATCTGTTATTCTTTTCCGTAATCTGAACTTTTTAAAAACGCTATCCGTTTTGATTAAAGCAGCAAAACAAACCACTACTACTACATATGACTACTACATGATATTAGCATTAAAGCTGTAGTCCGATGGTTATGCAGGAGAAGCCTGTAAGAAAAAGAGAAAGTGAGATTTTTCAAAATAAGAGAAGAGAAGAAGACATGTACAAACCGAAACTGTTTAGTGTGTCATTGGAGGCCCAAATATCAAAATAAATGCAAAGTACATTCGGTATGCGAACATAAAAGTAGGTTAAAATGCATTATTTCATCTCGTAGGATTAACTTCATCATTCCAGGGACATTACTGTACTAGTACGATCATGTTTGCTAATATCCGCTTTTTCACGCCCCAGTTTAAGCTTGTAAATCTTTAATTGCATGAAACTACATTTTTGCGATCTTTAGCGAAAAAAAAGACTTTGAATAGTGTTGAACTGTCACATATAGGATTTTTGTTGAGCTGTTTTTATTTGCGTCACTAATGTTTTTACACATTCATTTCCATTTTCTATATTTTTTGCATTCCAACAGACGTTATTTTTCAGTCGGTAATTTTTACATAAGTATAAATCTAATACAGCCCACTCTCCTTATAAGAACATCCGTATAAGATCACCTTTCGTCAAAAACACACCACTGCACCGCCTCATAATTTTGCATGTTAATTTTAATCTATATGAGAGCGTGTTTCTACCGAAGCAGCTTCGTATGAGAACGGCCTTTCTTCGCACCTTTAGTAGTAAATTCATTAAAATTTATCTCCGTATAAGAACAACTAGCCTTTCATCCTGAGCAAAAGCATTTCACAGCACTATCATAATTTTCGAACATTCCAAAAATGCATTGCAAAATTATAACCGTGTCCTTCTGCAAACGAGCCCAGTTTAAAATTATTTGTACTCCTGATTGAGTTAATTTTTAGTGCCAAATTATAGCCTTAGTAACTGTCAATGTCATGATGATAAAGATATATTTTAAAATAAAATATTTGACCTTTCATAGAGCCAAATCACATGGAGAAGAAAGGGTGGAACGTGGCCCCTCCTCTGCTTTTTCTCGAAACTTTTAACGGTCGTCATACCTCTTTGATCATAAAGCATCACAGTATGGCCCAAACAGGTCAGAATTAACAGGAATGACTAAAATCTGCCAGAAGTGACAGGTAAAATCTAATATCGTTCAGAATTGTAAAAAATGACCAAACTCTAAATCATTGCTGTCGATTTTGACCAACTTTGGTCATTCATGTCAACTCTTACAATTTTGCGGTATTTCTTACCAATCTGACCAAATTTCGTCATTCTTGTCAACATTTAATAAATAATAATATAAGTTAATATATTAGTTAAAGCAATTAGGAATTTGACTGGCAAATTGTTGGGGAAGTAAAATAATATAACAATTCTAATTATGAGAAAATAACAAATATGCCACAAATCACCAAATAACATGATAGAATTTTAATTTAGGGACACTAAATTTCCGCAACTGCATATGTTATTCACTTTTTACCACATGAAAGATTTTGGTAACATTTAGAGTTACTTTAGTGAAAACATCAGTTAAATCATTTATTTGCACTGACAACTTGTTTTTTTATAAAAACCAACCACAAATAACAGAATTTTCAAAACTTCAAGTTAAATAAAATTACGAAAATATGTAATTAAAATTCAGGATTGGCAGATGAGCTGCAATTAAAATATAAAAATCGAAAAAAATTAACCCATAATTTATTCTGCAGTTAAAGTATTTTTGGCAAAAAAAATTAATTATATTTATAATTACTTAAACTTTGGCTTGCGGAACTGCGCATGTTCAATCGGCACTGTCTGAAAAATATTGGAAATCGCTTTCTCCTCATTCTTCGAAGCACCACTTTTTCCACTAAAAACTACCCTTTAACAGGCGATTAAACTTTTTATTGCCAGAAAGGCACAGCGCAATATTTACGCATAAACTTTTTGCCGTATGTCCTAACTAGAGATTTATTACAGATTAAATAACCAAAAAATACTATTTTAATACTAAATGAATTTGATTTTTTTATCAAAATAGTTAACATGAGTTCAAACAGACATGAGGTTCGGAGACTTTTTCAATTTAAATCTAATTGGCATAAGGGAAAGTTCCTTGAGCTATTTCGCTCAACACACTGCGTGTTTTTTATTGTATTAGTTTGAGAAATAAATTTTGTAATCAAGTTTTTAAGCAAAATAATAGTTAATAGAATGAAATCTAAAATGCTTAATTAAAATAAAGAAATATTTTGTTGGGCAGAACATTAAGTTTTCTGCATTAACAGAACATTTACAAAATATTGTTTGGGTATATTTAATCAAAATTAATCCTCGTGATGGTCTTCAGCATTAAACGGAAGACTTAAATATATGGTGTTGACGGCTATATTGCTCAGGTTCATCCACGTCTTTCTCCAAGTCCACCCCCATTTTTAAGATGCCACCTATATATTTGAGGTTGCGTTACTCCCGAAAAACCAAGCTTAAATTACAATACATAAAAATATGAGTGACTCCCAAAGCAATTAGGTAGAGGTTGTCACGATAGTCACAAAATTGAAAATAAACTTAATTTTCATAATCCCTGCTAAAAACGAAGCAACTTTTGTGTAGAAAAAAATGTGAAAATATCAACCCAAGGAGCGCTGATGCATGTCAATTTTCACGAGGAGTCGCAAAGCGGAGCCACTTTTTTCGTACCTCAATTTACATTTTTGTTGGAAATTCGGCGTGTACACTCATGAAAATGTCTTACAGTGGACGTTGCGTTAAAATTTTAATCATTTTTTACTTTCCATTAAAATATGTAAATATATCCAAAATATCTACTGTTCACATAAAATCATTATTGTTCCCATGTAGTTAGTCTATATCTCCCGATCCCGATGCCCTTCCATGTCGACTCAATTTTCAACTCTTTGATGGTGTTTTTCAATTTATAAGTATTCATTTAAAAAGTAAAAATCATTGCAAAAGCATCAACATCATGTGTTTGAACTATTATTTAGTGCATCGCATTTGCTTGAATTTAAAAAATGGCGTAAAAACAACAGCATTATAAACATGTTAACTAAATTTAAATGCTCCAATTTCAAATAGTTGAATACAATTTCTTTCTATTTTTGTCGGTTATGATAATTTTAAAATCTATCATAACTTCACGAAGCACGAAAATTCCCCCTCTGAAATTCCCATTACGAAGATTCCCACTCGAAGATTCCCACTGCGACGACTCCCACCTCCGATAATTCCCACCTACGAATTTTGCCACTCCGAAAACTCCCACTACAAAGACTGCCACCTACGAAAATTGCCACTCACGCCTACGATTTTTGTTGCGTTGATTACAAAGTGTGTTATAAAGCTACTAAAGTCAAATTTTGTGATTTCAAGGATTTCTAAATTTTCTCAAGATTTTGTGAGATTTCACCAGTTTTTTAGTTTTACTGAAAATATGTGAAGTCTCGAGAAAGTTTGTGAAATTTGACCAGTTTCTATTTTTATATTCAACTCGTGTGGTTTTGTAGTTCAAAAGACAAGAAAACGAGCAAATGTCAACAACTGACAACACAATATTAATTAGTTTCGGAAGTATTGGAAGATCTCATTTTATCTCTTTTTCAAGAATACTGTGGAACAATGCGGCATTGATTGTTCTAGCAGTTGTAAATATATTTGAACCTGCAAGAAAGCTTGGAAAAAGTGCTGACAGGACTTGAGATATTTTTCACTGATATATATGTCTTTCATAGTTTGTAAGTATTGTCTTGTGTTCCTTTGAATTGCAGTTTCATTTACCATTGCAAATTGACAACATATTACAGGAAAAATTTGCTGAATATATAAGCTCTTCAATTCGTGAGTTAATCTGGTTCTACATCCATATCTATTTTTTGAAAATTCAACCAAGAATAACTTTTTGTCAAAACTTTGGTCTTTAGGATAGTGGTCCGAGTAAATTGCGATTATTTAAAGATTCCATTCAAGAAATACTACTGTGGAATTTGTTTCTATACATAGGACTATAGACTTAATCATTATGACTTTATATTGGTAGCTTTATAACACTTTGTAATCAACGCAACAAAAATCGTAGTCATAAGTGGCAATTTTCGTAGGTGGTAATTTTTGTAGGTGGCAGTCTTCGTAGTGGGAGTTTTTGGAGTGGCAAAATTCGTAGGTAGGAATCTTCGTAGGTGGAAGTCTTCGCAGTGGGAATCTTTGAGTGGGAGTTTCGTAATGGGAATTTTAGAATGGGAATCTTCGTGGATCCAGTAACTCGCTGTCTACTTAAATAGAACCAAATGTACCGTATTTGCTACTATGACTTGTGTTTGCAACTTTTATGTAAAGGCGAAAATTTTCGTCAAAGACACATCAATAGAAACAAGCTCTACAAAAAAGGGAATCCAAGCCACCGCAAAGTGCTTTCCGCAAGATTTAGAGAAAGAATGTTTAAAATTATAAAAAATAGGTATGGCTCGGGGGTAAAAAGGCGGGTAGGTAAATTCATTTTATCCCGGGCTTAACCCAACCAACTTAGCAGCCCCTACAACGGAATTTAATGGGCTCTGGGTTTTACCATTGTAATATTTAAAGCAAAAAAGCGCGTGTTTTCTACGGCTGCATATAAATTTGCCTCTATTTTATTAATCCGTTTAAACCCATGTATCCAATAAAACCTATTTTACCCATTTAAATTGGGGGAATTGGGTGTTAATGTAGAAGCCCACAGGATACAAAGTGTTTTAAATAAACTCAGCGTTGCTTTTGATGGTAAGTCAAGCGAGTAAAAGTTATTACCAAAATATATTTTTAACTTTGATATTCGTTTTTGCAATTTTCAATACCAGTATTCCAACATTCTACTAAAACTGTTTTAAACAGTGGAACGGAATCGTTTTTTTGTACGTTTGTTCTATCTTAGCAAATTCTAGAATTATATGAAAGTGTTCATGCTGTTAAACCATAACTGTTTTAGCGAAAAATGCCCCAACGGAACCCATTGCCTTTACTAATTCATTTTACATATGCATCAAATTTGTTGAGACACTAACTCAATGCAAAATATCCTGGAAATGTATGGCGGCGCAAAGCTTGTTGACAGTCTCAACTGCCTAAATGGCATGGATAAATATAAAATGGGTCTTTACCACACAAATTTGTGTTCACGGACGGCATCCTCCCTCATAGCATCATCAACTCAGGGTTTATTTACGTCCATGGACCCCTTCCTGAGTTTCAACTAATGGATCATAGGACACATGAAGCAACCATGCGCATATATGTGGAATATTTTAAGGTTAGTGGTTACCAATATTTATGATAATTAGTTATTTATGTGTCCCTAAAAACCGATATACATAAGGGTCTAAAAAAATTGTTAACTAGACTTGACATCAATTTTTCACGCTTGAAATACAAGTTTTGTTTATTGTAAAATATCTTTGTAGTCAAATTTTGATAGTAGGACAGAAATTGGTTAGTTTAAAGTAATTTTATATAATTTTTCCTATATAAAAAATTTGCAAATTCTATGGGAACAAATTAGAAATAATTTGGTCCTTTATATTTGGCTGTCAAATAAAGTTAACTAGAATTAGGTCTGGAGGATGTGCTTCTTGATATGCTGATTAAAATCCCGTTCAAGAGACCAATCCTTGTCACAGACTGTGCACCGAAATGTTTTCTTTCCATCACTCAAATGATATTCCTTGAAATGCCGCTTGTAGTTGTCCACACGACTTATCAAACTTTCGCAACCAGGAGCGGGACATTTAAACTATAAATTGTAATAAGAAAATTTTTGAGGTTGGCTTAGTTGAAATACGATTTTTGCGGTAACTTGTATATAAACTAAATTTGCACACATACTTTTACATTATTGGTTTTCGGGTCTTTCACCTTTTCCGCAGTTGGAATTTTAGTACCCAAAGGCGGCAAACTTTTATTGTTTTCGGCCATTGACATCTGTATATTAAAAATAAACGCACAGGGTTAGTCTAAAAGTATATAAATAGATTCATAAAATGCAATTAAACTTTACTTTTTGTTTTGCTTGCGATGATGAACAAGGTCTTAGACTGTCGTGGGAATGAGCTCTAACCTGCGGCTTAGTTTGCAAACGATTCAACTTGGTTTTAACTTTCCTTCCTTTTTTGTCCTTTTTCTGCAAGCAAACAAGAACATACGTTAGATTGAGCAATTGCTTGTGTAATATGTACATCGGTTTAAACAATTCATTTATTACGGTTCTTGGGATATAATCTTTGTCACTTTCAGACTTCCTTAATTTTCGCTTTGCTGTCATTCTTGGCGGGTATAAAGGAATCAGCAATGGACCATTCTTTTTACTGATAACTTGTTTGGATTCGTGTTTACCCTGCAACGAGAACCGTTATTCCCAAGTTAAATTTCTTGGAAATTTGTTAAAAAACCTTCGATCCGGTATCGTTAGTTACATAAAAATCCTTACTTTCTTTGTTATAATTGACAGAGACTCTGTTTCAGAGTCATCTTCAGCTTCATCCTCCCCGTCATCTCCTGGTGTCTGAATCAAAGAAACAATTTCAAAATAAGTTTTTAAGTCAGCGGTCAAACAAATACCTCATGCAAAAATTTCAATACGAGTTTTACTAAAAAATTTATTATGCGACCCATACAATTTCGGTCAATTTGTTGTAAGTATAAATCTTCTCAGCTTCTAAAACGCCGCATGAGCTCGTTTCAGGATGACTCATTTCCTGAAATAAAATAGTTTTGCAAAGGGTGCGTTCGTTTCATTAAATTTTGCATGCCCTTAAAACAGTTATTATAGATAAAGTTAAAATACTAACTATTTCCTTATCAAAAGTCGATAAAACTTTGCGTTTTTTATCTAATTTTTTTGTCTTTGGTTTTACCAGACGTTCCAATATCTGCAAACAAGTAAATGTCGTCTGGTTGACACAGAAATTTAATAACAGCAAAAACATTGAGAGAGTGTTAGTCGCTTCTAAAACTTTGTTAGCACTTACAATGTCTTCAGGTTCCAATGGAGAACCCAAATAGTCTCCTTTCTGCTTTTCAAGAGAGTCTGCATTTTGGTCGGCTTCTTGGAGAGAACCAAATTGATTGCTGTCTTCTCCTTGAACCAGCTCGGGTTCCTTAATATCATTTATTTGCATTAAAAAAATTTAAAATGTGTGATTTATTACGCATCTTTTGTAGGTAGTATGAGATCAGATAGTGCAGTTGCTGATTTCTAGTACTTACCGGCTCCTTTTCACCCTCTTGTCCTGTGTCGTTCCTTATATTCGTTTCCTCATTATGTACTAGTTTATTACTCAGCTGATATCGTAAAATGGAAGCCGTGATGTCCCCATGTAAATTTGTACATGTTTTAATAAGCACAATGTCATTGGCTTGAAAACCAAATAAAGTAAGAGTTTTCTAGAAGAAATTTGCGTGAAACTTACAAGCTCTTTGTTGATCTCAAGTGTCACACTCACTACTCTCTGCTCTTGAATGGACTGGCCGCTGTACGCGTGACTCTGCTGCGGTAAGCATTTGTTAATAAAATTAATGAGACTTTTAGATATATAAATTACTTTATACAAGTTCAATTTATTAAGTAAATTATCTAGTAAGTTATATTTAGCATCAAATTAGGTATGAGTTCTGACTCAAATGGATAAACATTTAAAAAACACGGGCAACCCAGTCTTTAAAACTTACTTCACGAGCTTCTTCATAGTTGCTACTATCGTCACTGGACGTGTAAACTATTTTAGTCGACGTCTTTTTCTGTAATACGGTGTAAAATAGTGTTGTTTAGTCCAGTTTCTTGACTAACTTAGATGACTAGATTAGGTCATTTATTAAAAAATTTTGAGCACTTACAGCATAAGTTGGAGTAAAATCATTTGAGGAATGGTATACACATTCTTCAACTGATGTTATGCTCTTATGAGCCAAATCAGCTTTGTCTTTGTCTTCCTTTGATATAACAATTTTTATCGTTTTGGGAAGGTCTTTTAATTTTTGTTGCCAGTGCTTTACTGCGACTGGATTCTGTAAAAATATTAACGTTATATACGATATAAGGTGAAAAGATCTAAATATTTAGAAAAATTTGACCTCATTTGTTGCTGTCAATTATAAGCACTTACTAATGGGATTGAACTGCAAGGCTCTGTAGCTTTAGTTTGTGGAGGCTCCGATGGTTTACCGTTTTGTGGCTGCTTAAAATTAGTTTGAATGTTAAAATATTTCGGGATATTTTGAAGCTTGAGCTAGTGATTTTTAATTTTAACTTACAGGTACTTTACGGCCGTTTGATCGAACAATAACATGGGGATTGGTAAACAACTCGTTGTACATGTGACGTTGGTCTGCTCGTTGCTTTGATTGAGCTTTGGTTAACGTAGTAGGTCGATTTGCCCTCTGTAGAAAAAATTGTAAACAGTCGTACAAATAGTATATTATCAATCACTATTACTAAAAATAACGCATAATATACTTACAACAGTTCTTAGCCTTCCTTTGGTTGCAGCGTTCTATTGAAAAACGGTATTTGAACATTATTTCAAGTTAAATTGTAAATTGCAGTTGTCGTAAAACTACAGTTTTGTATGTGTCAATGAACAAGTTCGTATTACTTACAACGAAAAATGGCCTTTTAATTCCGCTGCGGACCAGAGTTTTTTTCTTCTTTCTACTGTGAAATCCCTTTAATTTCTTGTCATTTGACTGCTATATAAAAATTATCGTTTAAGTTTGGACTCAGTTAATGTATCTATAAAGTTTAGTTTAGATATAATAATTTGAAAATACAGTGCAGTCGCTATTTAAGATAGCAACAAAAAGAAATAGTTTTTTGGTTATAATACAGAACTCGGTAGATGAATGATTGAGTCATCTAAACAACATTAATTACTACTATTTTGAGTTTAGGCACTTTAGAATGTAAACTCACCAAAATGATGGTATCATGCCTCTGTCTCGCAGACTTGGCTACTTTTCTTGTAGGCGTTTCCAAATGTTGTTGGTTCTTTTGAAAAAAAACATCGAGATAATGTAATGTTATTACAGCAGAGAACAATGGTTAGTATTCCAAAAAAGAAACTTACAAACTCGAAACCACTCAACATGTCAGTGATGCCTGAATTTATTGGCATCATGTCCCTAGCAATGGGACTAACAATTGGCCTTGCAATTTGTATTTCTGCAGTGCTTTCTGCCCTTTCATTCACTTGCTTCATATATTGCTGCTTGAATATGAAATCAGGGTCTGGAGCGGTATCTGCAGCCTCAGTCTCCACTGCAATTTGCATGAAGCGGATATAATCGCCAAACTGGGAAAATACAAAATTAAACTCAGTGAGTAAATTTATGGATGTGTCTAGGTTATGTGTAAAATATTAAAAATAACTTACTGAGGGATTCGAATTATCCAAAAAAAATCTACGTTCTAAGCTGATTACATTTGCAGAGCTCATGAAACGCGCGAAACGATTTTTGAAAACCTTCATTCTTTCCTCCAAGTAGAGCTAATATTTATATACATAAAAAGAAAATACCTGTCAGAAAACGAACAAATAATTCGGGTAATAAATTTGTATTACCTGATCACTTTCAGCGACGATCATTTGTTGCATTGTTATAACCGGGCTTACTGAGTTTTCGGCTGTAGATGCTTCAGCCTTTTCAACTTCTCCAGCAGCTTCACCGTTATTAAATTCTAAACTACCTGCATAAATTTGATATTCTTTGGGATGATTCCCCTCCCCCATTTGATTAGCTTTTTCTTGATTAAAAATATCCTCTTCAGAATTGCTCGCAACTTGACTTATGATGTCATTAATTACACCTGTCACCTCTTCCATAACTTCTTTCTCTGCCGCCGCGCTTTCTTTTTCGCTCTGACGTGTTTCTTTGCCTTCATCTTCATTTAAACTTTGCTTCATTTCAGATTCCTTTCCTATTTCGATCATAATAACTAATAAGCCCCTCTTAACTTTTTTCTGCTAAACCTTTAATGTTCTTAATTTTCTTTCACAATCTTCGATATTTGTTCAATAATTGATGTATTCTGAAAAACCAAACAAAACATTTTCATGTAATCTTATTCGGTTTATTTGCAAATAAAACTTCCAACACTTGTATTGTACTCAGCTCTAAATCCAGGAGCGATGCATGAAAAAAAATTTCGCGCAGAATTGTAAATTTTGTAACTGACATTTGCAAAAGTAGGGTGCCAAAATCTTAAATTTGTCTAAATTTTTGTAAAATCATCATATAGAAAAGTGTAAAATAATAAATGAAACATGGTTAAATTTTGTGTTAAATATAGTATTAAAAAACGTTTTGGCTGTTGTTAGCATTTGAATAAATTTGGCTTTTAAAGAAAATGTGTGTAAAAGAAAATCGTAAAAAAGTGATAAATGCAGGCAATATTTTTCAACAAGCAAATGATTAAACTTATAATTTTAATGACCAAGTACTTGCAGTACAGATTAAACTAAAATCACACAGAGTTCAAATTTGTGTATATTGTTAACAAAAATTTTTTTTAAATCAAAAAACTAAAGCCAATGTTTCATATACAATTTTTCGTGGCAAATTGTTTGTAAAATTGAATTGAAATAAAAATATTACGAACAAAACAACAATTCAAAATCTGGTTTGCTTAAAAAATCGTTACGTTGTTGCAGAAGTGTCTGGGTATATACTATGGTTTCCTTAATATTTGTTATCGGCGACCCGTTAAGGAAATACTGATTAATGAACTTATCGGTAAACCCGATATGCGCCGATAAGAAAAAAAGACGGAGTGAATTGCATATAAGCCATGCGGGATTATTAATATATTTTATTGAATTAGGAGAAATAAATTATGCCAAAACTACTATAAAGAGACGAGAATATTTTAATTAACCTATTTTTTAATTGTGGATGTAACCAACGTATTAATATTCCAGCAAATTATAAACCAATAGACACCATAGCAACAATAGAGTGTACAAACGTAACCCACTACATACTATACAAAACGTTTGAAGGTGGAACGCTAAAAAAGCTAAATATCGTCTTAGCTTTACATTTTCAAATAGAAGTTTTTCTATAAATTAAAGTTTAAAAAGACAATCAGAAACATGAAAAACAAATGCATGCAATTAAATTAATTTTTTAATTATTACCTACGTATTAGGATAGTCTATTAATTTTAATTGAGCTAACTTATTTATTTTGAAGAAACTGTTACTACCATTAATGGTAATACAAGGAAACAGTAGTAAAATCCATAGTTAAAATTAGTAAATAGAATCGAACACCACAAGCAACAACACCAAATCACCAAGGAGTATCAGCCAACAAGATAAAAAATTTATAAATAAATAAAAAAGAAGCAAACATTGCTTGCCGCTATAAAATACAAGCTTATCGGCTTATCGGTTTCTTATTGACTACCCGGTAGCGGATCATATTGAGAAGTTATCGGTGTGCTATCGGCGTAGACTCATTTAGCAAACTATAGTATATACTGCTTTTTGGAGCAAAACATTCTTCTAAGAAATAAATGGAAAAAATTGGTGAAAACTGGTACTTATCAAAATGTAATCAGAGCTATCTATATCTGATGGATCTTAAATATGAATTCGTTGCATTTTATTGACATTTTAATAATTAAAATCAATCATTTTTTGCAAATTTTTATAATGTTTTCTAGAAAACAGAGCTCTTTTTTTCAACTTATCTCTCTACAGTTCGATAAATATTCTCTAAATGAAAGCAAAGTCACATATTATTCCAAATTTAAAGAAAACCAAAAAGGGCGTAGAAGGCGTTATTCAGTATGAGTTAGTCGTCACCCTAACAGAAAAAAAACAGTCATAATAAAGTCAGTGGGACAAGCTAAAGCGCACGAATAATGATTCATAGGCGCGAAAACCCTAAAAAAAATATCCCTGTGGCATCTCCTGACAGTTACTTGGTACCTTATTCCTTCTGGTATATAGTTGGTCATCGGCCCAGTGGTCCTACCAACCCTCCAACCTCCAGAAAAGGTAAGAGTAACCCTCAGGGCAACATGGTTTAAGCCAAAAAAGGCGCTCACGAGGAGCCCGTCGCCGCTGGCCTTTTGGCTACGCCCCGGGACAGGACGTAACGGCCTTTTCCCCCCCAAATTACCCGGGCCCTTCGGATGGTAGAGGATTTTCCCAACCTCACCATCCAGGCTGACTCCCCAGTGACCAGTTTTGGTAGCTGGATACACTGGGAAAAAGGAGCGAGATGTCACTCCCGCTCTCGCCAGCCTTGGGGAAGAGCAAAGCTCGATTACCCCTTGTCTGTCCGTCTGTCCTCCATCCCCACAACTCACCAAAATCCAGAAAATAAAAATCCACCAATTAATTTTAAAGATATTAAAAAAATATCCTACCTGGTCTTGGATTTTGATGGTGAAAAAACAGATGGGATTGTTGTGATGGATGCATGGAAAATGAAATGGAAAATAGAATGAATGCATTAAGGATACCTTCATAAGATATGTTGCCTAATCAAAAAATATATGGCAATGAACTGAATATTTCTCATATTATTATTATTAAACATCAATAGTTGATGTGATATTTATTTATAATACGAGATGTGGAATCACAAATAAATTACATATTGCTTGAATGCTTCCATATATCCTTCAACACAAGTAGGTATGCCGGTTGTCGTTCAAGGACTTTAATGAAAAATAAAGATGAACAGTAAGAGGTTTCATTTGTGCCAACTCACAAAATACAGCAAACACGGCAAAATATGGTCCTCAACATGTTTCAGCACTACGTATGAACTGCATTCCTATATATCAAAAAAGTCACTTAAAACATGTCTACCCCCAACCCCATGTCCCCCAGGGGTCCTTCTCTCGAAACTCTGCGTAGACTGCTGTAATTTGGTATACATATGAGTAATTATATAATTATACTAAATTAATTAAAAAATTAAGTCCACCCCCACCCCATGACCCCCGGGGGTGAAATTCTTAAAATCATGCTGGACTGCTGAAATTTGGTATGCAGGTGCCTAGAGACTTAAATAATTATATAAAATGTAAAAATTTAGTTCACCCCACTCCC
>JAQFYG010002695.1:0-14057 GCA_034694325.1 Entomobrya corticalis
GATAAATTGATAGAAGCAGAGAAGGCGGAGACAGAGAGTGTCAAGGCTTCCGTGTACCTTGACTACTTCCGGTCTGCGGGATGGGGGATTACATCTGCTACAGTTGTTCTTTACGTTATCTTCCAAGGGTTTGCTGTGGGGGCTAATTTATGGCTTTCGGAATGGACTAGTCTTCCGATAGTGAATGGAACACAGGATGTCGACCAACGAAACTTTTATCTTGGGATTTACGGAGGTCTAGGATTTATGCAAGGTTTGCTATAATAAGCAATATAATTGGATAGTCTAGAAACATGAATATAGTAAATGCACATAACCAATTGGCAATTTATAATAATGTTCATTGTAGCGGTGATGATACTTGTGGCAACACTTGTTATGGCTTTTGGAACAGTAAAAGCAGCTAATGTTCTACACTTTAAGATGCTACAGAGAATCCTGAGGGCACCATTGTCTTTTTTTGACGTAAGCTTGCCGATATCAATTAGATTTGCATTCTTTATTTTTTTCAAAGTAATTAACGTGAATATGTTCTCCTGAAATATTTTAAAGGTAACTCCAATAGGAAGAATTGTCAATCGGTTCTCAAGAGATGTGGACTCTATGGATAATGTTCTTCCAATGTTTCTTCGATTTTTGCTAAACGGGATTTTTAATGTATGTCATGTTGATTTACTTTTAACAAGCCTCTGCCTTTTCGAGTGAAATGCATGACTTACTATAAAAAATTATCTTTCCAGGTTCTTGCAGTCCTCGTAGTTATCAGTGTCAGTACACCAATTTTCACAGTGGTTATTGTTCCAGTGGGGCTACTGTATTATTTCATTCAGCGCTTTTACGTTGCTACTTCAAGGCAACTAAAGCGACTTGAGTCCATTACCCGATCTCCTATTTACTCGCATTTTGGTGAGACTGTCTCTGGAGCTTCTACAATTCGAGCATATAACCAGCAGGAAAGATTTGTAGAGGAGTCGGAACGCAGGGTAGACCACAATTTGATGTCTTATTTTTCAAGCGTTTGCGCAAATCGGTATGAAAACATTATGCATGTATTTTTTTCGAATTTTCGAATATGTGTACAAAATACAGCATAATTCATGCAATATTTCTTTTCAGATGGCTACAAGTGCGCCTCGAAACAATCGGAAATACTGTTGTCTTTTTCGCAGCGCTATTTGCCGTGTTAGGTAGAGAAACGCTAAGCGAAGGAATTGTAGGTCTATCCGTGTCATACGCTTTGCAGATCACAATGGCTCTTATTATGTTGGTCCGCTTTACGTCAGACGTGGAAACAAATATTGTGGCGGTGGAGCGTCTTAAGGAATACAGTGAAGCGCCACAGGTAACTTATACCCGCATTCCCGCAGTTACATATTTTAAACAAAAGAATAATGATTAGGCTGAATTAATTATAAAACTTTATAGGAAGCTGCATGGGAGGTTCCAGGAAGGAAGCCGCATTCATCATGGCCACAATCTGGTGGAATCATATTCAATGAGTACAAGACACGTTATCGACCAGGCCTCGATCTAGTCTTAAGAAATGTGACATGCAAGATAAACCCTGGCGAAAAAGTCGGAATCGTCGGCCGCACTGGAGCAGGTACAAAGCTAGGATTTTAAAGAACCAAAAAATCAAAATTGAAAGTTTAAAACTTCAAATAAAAAAATTGTTCTCGCAGGAAAGTCCTCTATGACTTTGGCTATTTTCCGAATAGTCGAAGCAGCTGGTGGAACCATATCGATAGACGGAGAAGATATCTCCAGACTTGGGCTTCATGATGTTAGAGGACGAATCACAATCATCCCACAGGTATGATTGTACAACAATCAATAATGTATCTTTCAATTGAAGGTGACGCAAATGTAGTACTCACAAAAATCCCATAATTCTTGGTTTATCTGGAACACAGGATCCAGTGCTGTTCTCAGGCTCCTTGCGAATTAATTTAGATCCGTTTGAAACTCAGGCGGATGAAACGTTATATCATGCTTTGGAATTAGCACATCTGAAAAATTTTGTTACAACCTTGCCCGGTGGCTTAGATTATGAAATTGCGGAAGGTGGGGAGAACTTGAGGTATGTTCTATCACATTTTATTACGGTAAAAATTGTGGATCAAGTAGTTACATGCGTTTTCAATTTCGTCCCCTCACTCTTGCAGCGTGGGTCAAAGGCAACTTGTTTGCCTTGCCAGAGCACTATTGAGGAAAACTAAAATCCTAGTTTTGGATGAGGTAAATGCAAATTCAAAATCAGCCTTATTCAATTGTTTTAATGATTTCAGTTATAAAATAAAGTAATTGCTCTCTATAGGCGACTTCTGCAGTTGACCTTGACACGGATGACCTGATCCAGACAACCGTCCGAGTAGAATTCAAGGAATCAACTGTGATTACAATTGCACATCGCTTGAACACTATCATGGATTCCGACAGGTAAAGATTTAAATAAACATTTCGTTGTCGTTTAAAAAGGAAAGCATGCTGAGGTACTACAGCCAAATATCTGTTTAATAGGGTCATAGTTCTCGATAAAGGGGAAATTCGAGAATTTGACAGCCCCCAGAATTTACTTGCCGATGAGAATACAATTTTCAGTGGCATGGCCAAAGAGGCAGGAACAGCCGGAGGAGCAACATCATCAACAAGCTAGTAGCTTACCATTACCACTGCCATTTATGTACAGGATAAGTTAACGTTAAAGTGATTTATTGTAATGGATAAAATAATTTTGTAAAAGTATAACCCAGTGACCAAAATTATAGTATAATTTATATGCATGACACATTATAGTTTATCAAAAGATTATATAAAAGTTGTTTTCAAACGTGAAAATGATATTAAATTATTATATGGGACCGACGGTACAAAATAAATATAAATAATTCAAATAAGCAGAAAAATGTGGGGTGATATGATTTTTTAAAACTTCGCCTCTGATCATATACTTATAGGTATGTTGGCTGATTGATTAATTATATACATGCTAATAGGTGTAATATTTTGCAGCTATTTTGTCATGTCAAAAAATTATTGTGACTTTTATTTTGATGGCACCAAGCATAACGGCACTGTAAATTCTGTTACAATCGCTTAAAAATTGGATTCTAGCACAAAGTTTTGTTTCTAAAACTATTGTTTTCTTGCACGACCCCTTTTTTGCTGCTTCAGTTTTGCAAGTTCTTTCTCAACGTTCTTCCTTAGTTTGGCTTGCATATCTTTACGGTAACCGAGTGGGAAGAGAACCTCCAATAAAACGAACAATGGAGCCATCCTATCCAATTTACAATCGAATATTCATAATTGATACAAAAATACAAAGTAAGGTCAGAACTAGAGCCGTTGACCTATTTTACTATGAATCTGTCAATAATTCAGTATTATCTTACACAAACGCTTGCATGACATTGTCCAAAAGAGCTGGAGCTCTGCCTTCAAAGACTCCATGACCAAGAAACTGCAATCAACATACATCATACATACAAGACGTGGTATCCATGAATGAATGAAACAATGAAATGAAAACCATTCGGTTCTTTCTGTATTGACTTGATTTTTACCTGTGCAATCCAACAAACAATATGAATTGCAAGGGCTATTTGCCAAGCATCAGGAGTACCCAAATAGAATCGTCGAGATGTGATTAAGCAGAGTAGAACCAAAAGTGCTCCAAGAGAACCAGCTCTGTGCAAATAAATAATAATTGCCACATTAAACCGTGGGAAAATTCTAGCACAATTACTCTTAACATTAAGATATCATGCTCTCATTTATGATACTAAACTAATCGTAAAGGTTAAGTACTTTTTGTCCATAAGAATGTAAACTCCTGCGTAGAATAAAGCAGTAATGAGCGCTACATTTGGGGGGTGCAGTGGAGTAGAAATTGGTGCTTCAATAGGTATGTACTGTGTGAAAACTAAGGCTGTCCACAGAATCGGCCAAACGCACAAGATATGAATGAGCTTATTCAGTCCATTGTGGTGGTATGAAGCGTAAAAGGTAAACTGTAAGAGTATGTAAAAAACACTGATTATTGAGTTGAAGAACAATAATGAGCTTTGAAGAAAACTCAATGTTTCATGATGAAAAATATATTAAATATAATTATAATTTAAAAACAAAAAGCTTTCATATTTGTATTATGAATTATATTATGTATGTAAAGCATATGAAAGTACCTGTTCTTCCAAATTGGTGATACCCATTTTGATTTTGGAATGAACTCGCTGGAAATTCTGGAAATAATCAGGGTTTACTTAAAGCTAATCAAGCGTGATGTCGCGTCCTCCAGCTGACTTGACTTACTGACAGTTTGGCTTCTGAAATGCGAAAACTGTATAGACATAGACTGACTGGAGTGGTCAAACTGCGGTGATGAGATGACCATGTTATGCTGCATAGATGGTAGGTTGATTTGGGTGCGTGTTGTAGTACTATTATAATGATGAAGATGAAGAGTGCTGGTTGGCGACCCTGAGAACTGAACTGTGCCACACTCTCATGTGCAAAATACAAGTACGTAATAGGCATTTTTTATCGTAACATGCTTAATGCTTAAACGCAACAACAGCAATCTAATTAAACGTTATTGTTAGTATAAGGAGCATCTATGTTCTACTTGACTATGAAGCAGCAATTTATGTGACACATTAATGGCTATCATGTTATAGGACTGAGCTAGTTTAAACACTAATGAATACGTCTGTTGCCTTATGCTCAGTTGAATATCGTGAATGGGCAATGAGAACTTTGAGCTCATGCAAACTTATTTTTGCTCAATTAACTAACTATTAACCACGTTTTGGTATTAAAACATTGTAAATAATTAAGCCAACTTTCAACTTTCTTTAGCACATTGATACATATCGATACCTTATTTCATATTTAATTTTGTTGGAAGTTTCAGAAAAATTATTGTCACCTTTTATGAGACAGAGGTTTTGAGATGGCGATAATGAGGGAAAATGCGATAAGGGGTGATATGATAGAGGATGAAAAAAAAAACACTTAAGGCAACAATAAATAATAAATTATATTTAGAGATGAACTAGTGGTAAAAAGTGCGCGGTGATAGTTAAACACCTCTGGGATTCGCCCACTTGCTTCGTCTGATTAATATGAGTTTCCCAGCAGTATTAATGTTGATCGTCGTGGGAAATTATTGATTTGTTCATTGATAAGTCATAAATTTTATTAATTTTACTGAAATAACTTGATACAGACAACTATAACAATATAATATAGTCAGCATAATCAGTAGGAACTAGGAACGAAAGACTATACATGTCTACTATTGGACGGAACAATATTTATCAGTAATTTGATTGACACAAGAGTAAATAATACTTGAGGATCGGTAGGTCAAACGTATCAAATACTATTCCCTATGCTAATTTTATGTATATTTTAATTACACAGTTCATGTACGATTTTAAAAGCAACATTTAAATGCCTGCTGAATAGAAAATAACCGCTGTCACTACTGCAGTCCAGCGTCTCGAGCCATTCCACTGAATATAGAGTCTTTGTCCTTCAGCAGATTTGCAGGAGTGTCGAATTCATGAATTTCTCCCTTGTCGAGAACCACAACCCTATAAACAGATATTTAAGCTGTAGTAATACCTCAACATGCTTTCTGTTTTAAACAACAACGAAATGTTTATTTAAATCTGTACCTGTCTGAATCCATGATAGTGTTCAAGCGATGTGCAATTGTAATCACAGTTGATTCTTTAAACTCTACTCGGACGGTTGTCTGGATAAGGTCATCCGTATCAAGGTCAACTGCTGAAGTCGCCTATACAATACAAATCAATTACTTTATTTTAAAACTGAAATCATTGAAACAATTGAATAAAGCTGACTTAGAATTTGAATTTACCTCATCTAAAATAAGGATTTTAGTTTTCCTCAAAAGTGCTCTGGCAAGGCAAACGAGTTGTCGTTGACCGACGCTTAGGTTCTCACCTCCTTCCGCGATTTCATGCTCCAAACCTGCAGGCAATGATCTCGCATAATTTTTCAAATGTGCTAATTCTAGTGCATGCCATATTGTTTCGTCGGTTTGTTGCTCAAAAGGGTCTAAGTTGATTCGTAGAGTTCCTGAAAATAAAACGGGATCTTGTGGAATGATTGTTATTCTGCCACGCACGTCATGAAGTCCGAGTCGGGATATATTCTCGCCGTCAATAGTGATGGATCCTCCTGCAGCTTCCACAATTCTGAAAAGAGCCAAAGTCAACGAACTTTTTCCTAAAAAAATTTTAAAAAACACCTTTAAGTCTTGGAAAAAAGGAAAGAAAGTTGTCTGATTAAAGGGCTATTTTGATAGTTATTTCTCGGAACTTACCAGCTCCTGTCCTTCCGACTATTCCGACCTTTGAAAAGAAATTGAAATATGATGATCCATCTCAACAATAGCTTTCGAATATTATTGTGCAGTCTTTGTATTGGTTTGTTTAGATAATATCAGTCAAAAGAAATAAATTACCTTTTCGCCTGGATTAATGACGCATGTAACGTTTTTCAGAACCAGATCCAATCCAGGTCTATAGCGGGTCTGATAATGATCAAATTTGACCTCTCCTCTTTCTGGCCATGTCTTGGCTGGCTTTCGTCCTTCTAACTCCCAAGGTGCTTCTTGTACAATTTCAGAATATTCTTTTACACGTTCCACAGCGACAATATTAGTTTCCACATCCGATGTCCATCTCACCAACATATTTAAAGCAATTGTAATTTGTAGCGCATATGAAACAGACAAACCCTATAAATTTGGGGAAAGTAATAGATTTTGTAGCATATAAAAATCAGTATATTTTAAAGAGGAAAGCTGCGTTATCGCGTAATATATTGCTAAAAAATCACACATACCACAATGCCTGCATCCAAAGTTTCTCGGGCCATCACTGCAAACAATGCCGCAAAGAAAATGATCGAGTTTCCAACTGTCTCCAAACGAACTTGAAGCCACCTGCAAAACAACATTTGTGAAATATCCAAATTACGTATATGTAAAGTAATTTAGTTTATATCCAGTTTTTGAAAATACATAATAAAATTTAATTACCGGTTGGAAACAATGGACGGATAATATGACACTTGGTTAAGATCCACTTTAGATTCCGAATCTAAAATAAATCTCTCTTGTTCAGAATATGCACGAATGGTAGTAGAACCCGTGAGGGTTTCTTCAAAATGTGAGTAAATGGGAGACCGAGTTACTGACTCCAATCTCTTCAACTGACGGGATGTTGAGACATAAAATCTCTGCACGTGTAAGGGAACACAAGTACGTATTAATTATAATGGTTCATTTAGGGATCATATTGAATGGTTTACTTTGTGGCTTTTGCTTTGTCTGAATATGCTACCTGAACAAAGTAGTATAGTATTCCAATTGGTATCACAACTGCAATAAATATGGGTGTACTGTAACAAATAACAAAAATGGTTGATGCGACTCCCCAAAATGAATTCAACCACACTCTAAAATTGAATGGCAGTGTTGTATCTACAATTGGTCATATACGAAAAGTTAAATATCAGAGCCAAGATAATGGTCATCAGTTACTTTGATATAAAAAAGTTTCAAATCTTACCACAAATGTCGACATCTTTAGCAAACCGATTAACAATACGTCCGGAAGGAGTTACATCAAAAAAGCTTAGCGGTGCCCTTAAAATTCTTTGTAACATAATTAAATGTAAGTTGGAAGCGGATTTCAGCGTTCCAAGGGCCATAACAAATGAGCCTGCAAGAATGGTTAAAGCTTGTCCTACTCCAAGGCCTCCATAGACTCCTAAAAACAATTCCTTGCTTCCTGCCACAGTGCCACCTTCGTTGGTTACATTTTGTAGTTTGGCCGCTGCAGCTTCAGCTGCTGCCAAGTCCAATTGACTAGTCCATGATGAAAGGTACAAATTGGAACCGACTGAAAAGGCTTGACATATGAAGTACAGGAATACTGTTCCAAACAAATAGATCCAACCACCATACCGGAAGTAATCAAGATACACAGCCAATTTTACACTTTCCGTTTCACTTTTCTCTTTCTCGATCAATTTACTTTCTCCAACTTGACTACCCCTACTGCTCTTTATAGATTCTGCCGCACTAGATCTCCTACCAAGTTCTGAGATTGTTCGTGCAAGAACTCGTCTTCTGGGTGACGAAGATTCGCTCATCCCTGCCTCACTTTCCGAGCCTGCTACTTCTGATTGCCGACGCTTCTTCCTAATCTTCTCTATATCGCCAACCACTCCTTGCAGATCTTGGAGAAGAGAAGCATCTTCCAATTCGGCAATGTCATCATCTGCTGTTTCCAAGTGTTGTCGAAGGAATTCAGCGAAGGCCCCTTTTCTTGCAAGGAGCTCCTTGTACGTGCCTCGCTCACTTATTTCACCATCTTTCAGAACAATGATGTCGTCTACATTGGGTAAGTACTGTATGCCATGCGTAACCAGCACACGAGTTTTCTTTTTTAAGAGACCCTTGGGTCCCAACACCTTTTCAAAAATATGCTTTCCAACATGAGCATCGACTGAAATTACAAATAGTAAAATTTATTCTTTGCAACTCATACTTTAGTTTAGTTAGTTTAAGACAAAGAAACGTTAGCAAAAATCAACGGGTCAAAGGTCATACCTGCAGATAAAGGGTCGTCGAAGAGGTACACGTCAGCATTGTTGTATGTAGCCCTAGCCAAAGAAACTCTTTGTTTTTGGCCGCCGCTTAAATTAATACCCTATTTTTATTTTTATAAAAAAAAATAAAAATAAATCATTCAAGAACGGCGAGATTTTTTGCAATGAAACAGAAATTACCTTTTCTCCAATTTCAGTCTTATCTCCTGCTGGAAGGATTTCAAAGTCAGGTTTGAGGGCACAGGACTCCACTACACGGTCATACTTTGATGGCTCAAAGGTCTGTCCGAAGAGAATGTTGTTGCGCAATGTTG
Source organism: Entomobrya corticalis (assembly GCA_034694325.1). Taxonomy (NCBI): domain Eukaryota; kingdom Metazoa; phylum Arthropoda; class Collembola; order Entomobryomorpha; family Entomobryidae; genus Entomobrya; species Entomobrya corticalis. The sequence continues at coordinate 8,967 of JAQFYG010002695.1, forward strand.
CGTTCTGGATCCAGGCCTGCTGGGCAACGTAAGCAATGGAACCCTTTTGGAAATAAAAAAATGCCATGTTTGTGAATCTTCAAATTTTCCAGGCCAGCTTAGGCTTTAGTGCAATGAAAACTTACCTTGGTGTTGACGCGACCACTGATTTTGTCCAGTTCTCCGAGAATGGCAGATAAAAGAGTCGATTTACCTTTACAAAGAAAAAAAAACTTTTTGAAGACGAGTTTCAAAAATTTGCAAATACGCCAGTTTTCAATCTCTAATAACGAATACCTGCTCCCACACTACCGACAATCGCCACAAGAGATCCAGGTCTTATCCTTAAATTGATATCACGAAGAGCGATGGTATCTGGCTCCCAGGCAAATGTGCCGTGTTCAACAACGATAGGATCCACTAACAGAAACATTTCTAATTCAAAACTTTGCGATTTACTAGTAATCTAGAAAGAAGCTAGTTAGGTCGTACGTGAATACCTTCTCTTTCATCATGAGTTACAGCATCCGGATCAATTTCTTCAGCGTTCATATATTTGTTCAACCTCTTCACACTGACGGCAGCTTGAACCACAAACACGATGATCATTGGCTGAAGTCAAAAGTGTTGGAAGAAATATGGATAAGTATACACTTTCACTTCAAACTAATAAATAATATTATGCTTAATGGGTCTAATTACCAAAAAGGTCAATGGCAAACTCATCACATTGAATAAACTGAGGCTCACAAATGCTACTTGGCTGTCCAGCACATTGTTAGAATCCACTAATACGTATGTACCGAACGTAAATAAGGCAACCTGTAAAAATGTGATGGAACACATCATTGTCAATCATATCAGCCCTGCCATTGTGCCATTACTATCTATGCATCAATTATTCCAAGAGAATCAGCTTTTAAAATCTTACCATGAATGGTGCACATGTCCACAGAAATGATGTTGCTGCATTAAGATAAGCTGCTTTCTTCAAAATTTCAATTTCATCTTTACGGATTTTTAAAATTTGATTTTCAAAACTAGGCTCCCAGGCGTATAGTTTAAGGACCTTAATTCCTAAAATTTCAAAAAGTTGTGTTACATACTGATAAATTCCATTGCCCAATTATCTGCTAACCAAATGAAAGAATCTCATCAGTGTTCACACCTGTCAAAATTTCATTCATCAACTTCACTCTCAAATCCTTCTTTTTCATTTGTTCAATTTGAAGTTTTCTTGCTTTCGTTGCGATAAAAGCATTAGCAGGGAGGAGCAATATCATGACGCCTAGTCCTGCAAGTGAAGACGGTCCCAAAATCCCCCAAAGAAAGTACAATGCCACTGAAATTTGGAATGGTGCTGACCATAGCATATTAACAAATGGAATCAAATCCATTATTTTCTGTACATCAACACTCATCAAATTGACAATTTCCCCTGTGGAACTTTCCCTCTTGGCGGCATTGGAAAGAAGTAGAGCCTTTCTGTAAATTGCACTGATAAGAGCAGTCCTCACTTTCATTCCTGTGAGATACATCCGGTGGGAGTACTGAACTGTGACCATTGTCGAAAAGAAAGCGCTAACAAAGAGTAACCCGGCGTAGACAATTCCTTTCCAAGTTTCTTGATTGCTGCTTGTAAACTGTATCAGCAAGCTACAAAGATTCCCAAATAAATATCAAGTTATTCTTGCACTTGCTGGCATAATATTCTTGTTCGATTAAATGGACTACTTACTCTAAGATTTGTGGACTGACAAAAGCTAAAGAGTCAGGAATAAGCTTAAGTAGTGAGCCGAAAAGAAACATTCCGCCAAATGAACTAAACAATGCGGGTAGAATGCTCGTATACTCTTTCTCATCTTTCCCCTTAGTTTTCGCCAACTGTACAGAACCTGCCCCGTTAATTTTACCGTATTTTGCTTGACCCTCCGCTTTTCTATAGCATAAACAATGAGAAACAAGAGATCAGTCACTAGGTTCTTAGAACTTAGAACTGGGGCAACATGAGATAAACTAAGGGAAGCCCAACTTACTTCATACGACGTAGGTTGGATTTACTCAATTCCTTGCTCCAGTTTTTATCAAAAATGGGCACCACAACTCTGGACTTATCATCTGGATTAAGGTCCCATAAGTCTTTATATTCTAAAGGCTTTCGATACCCTCTCCATGTCAATCCAGAAAACCAACTAAATAATTGCCGTGACAGGTATGACGAGTAAATTTCTGGACATGGTCTCTACAGGAGAATGTTCACGGTCAGATTTTCATTGTATTTTAATATTACTTATGTGATATTATTATTGCTTATTGATAAAATAGACAAGGGGTCACACCTCATTTGATTGAGTTTCCATTGTGTATTTGGGCCTTATATCTGCCCAACAGTTGATGAATAGCATTCCAGCAACCAGTGGGAAATACATCACTTCAACCACAAATGGAAGTACTTCCATCGGTTCATCAAGCCGATTCGTAATCACGGTTCTGAACCGAACTCCTTGACAAATGGCCATAATGAGCCAGAACACAAAGTGGACACCTGAGGATTGAACTCCTTTCCGAATGGAGTATGTAAGAAGCAGTAAATAGCAAATCTAAAGGTAATGTAAGCAAAAAGTCATTAGTTTAATGTTCTTAAACTAAACTGAGGGTTTGATGTATCTTAGTATTCATTGGAAAGTTTTAAAAGAACTCACATAAGTTACAATTTTCACAATTGGTGAGACCAAATCAACAGGGTAAATGTAGTCTGCATTGTCGGCAGGAAAAACGGCTTTTTGCAGCATGACGAGGTCTAAAACTATGAGGAGAAGTGTGAGTATAATCTTTGTGACATTGAGTGGGCTCCGAGGAATTTGTCGGGACTTGTTCACAAAGCTGTAGTAAATATCCATTATTGAAGCGAACAGCAAAAAGCTGCATGGCACCCACACGAGAACTGTTTTTTCGAAGCATGGTGTCAGGTCAGGATTGCTCGTGTTCCAAGTTAACTGGTAGTCCTATTTACAATATTTACAATTACAATTATTAATTAGTTTTAATATAGCATATTCTTGACAATTTACTATGATTTTGGGAATATGAAAACAGAAGATTATTTTCTTAAGGAATTGATTATGTACCCAAAACACGGATCCACAAAAGTCCTCCATCGTGAGCAACTATTTTACAGAGCCTTCAATAGTTGCAACTTTAGGAAAGCACTGAACCGCAATACGTAAGATTGCGAATAACTGAAAGCAGTAATAAAGAAAGCGAAATAATGAAAATGAAATCTCTACCTTGAGAGCTGCGCACAGCGAAGTAGTTATGTCACGTGTTATTATAAGGTGTTTATGCTACGTAGTCTATTTATCATGAATATTGAAAATTACATAGAGTGAACAGTGAAGTGATTATTGTGTGTCAACAGGCAGGTAAGTACCAGGGCATGTGACTCCATGAAAATAAATAAAATTTACATGATATGTACGAGGAAAAGTGCAGCTCTTTACTTAAAGATAACGTTACTATCCAATGAAGGCACATACATGTGTAGTATTTTTGTAACACTTAAATTTGTTGTTTAATCGTTACCTATATTTTTCCACCTTTATCATTATCTACTTTACGTATTTCAATTCAACATGTGCATGCTGTATATAGATTGTTACACTATCAGGAGAAGTACCCAAACGCACAACTCATTCCAAGCTAAATGCTAAATCCAAACAACACACCTTTTTCTTTTCCGAGTCAAACAATTGTATAAAGAAAAGGATTGGATTGGAGATGATATGAAAGTGCAGTCACAGTCGGAGACTACGACCAACCATGTATGGTAGCTCGTTGGTCGGAGATGTAAAATTTGAGTCCTGGCTTGTATTTATTTACTTTATTATCAAACATTATCGAATCGAATTATATTGAAGACATGACAATAGTTTTAACGGCAGGCAAAAATCATATTTTTTGTAGATTTGCAAAAAATAGCTTGCTATAATAAATTTATATGCCACTATGCCATGCTTTGATATGATTATTTTATTGTCTCAATTAGTTAATTACGTTTGGCAAGTTTTTTATCTTCATGAAAGCAAAAAAAAATTGTTTTAGCTGACAGCTGTGATTTGATATCGAGCTGGAATCATGATGAATGAGTGGCCTAGTTCTAGTTATCAAACTTGTTGCTTTAACGCACATTTATAAATCTATACCATCAACTATATTAATATTATATGTCCGTCCGTTCCTGTGTCATAAATGTATGAAATATTCCTTTTCTTGGTGTACTGCTTTACTTAATAACACTTATAATGCAATTCAATTCCAAACAAACTCTACTCTTATTTGGCTCAATTGAGCTTGTTGACAAAAGACAACCAAAATGTCTAAGCGTGAAGTAGAATAATGTCTTTGTTCAATGTGGGTAAACACACAAACAGTAAATTATCAATATTGAGAGATTTTTATAAGCAAAAAGGAAAATTGATATGTAACATGTAACATCATAGCTGAAAGAATATATAATTTCAAACGCAAATGTGGAATGGAATTTTGATATCTTGTGCCAGTGAATTATAAAAGTACAAATTATTCATACTCTCAGTCTTATGGTATATGAAATTGAGCTGTCGAGTTATACGAAACAGACAAAAACACAGTTGCACTGAATGTCGCAATTCACAAGTAGAGGACTACAGTCGAAGAGTCAATCTACCAATGCAGTAAGATAAGATAAGTACTTACAAATTGTTCTGTTGAAAGTTGAGACTATTTAGTGGAGCACTTTGAATTTAAATGAAAAGCTATGCCACGCCGGCTGGACTCATGGACTGACTTCCACTTCTGGTGAGCGGTAGAATAGTGATGACAATGTGATGATGAAGTCGTTAAAAAGTTAAAATACCTATCTATATAATATTAAATGGTCAGATAAAAAATTTCCAATGCTCTTCAGTCATCAACATATTATATAACTGATGTGTATGTATGTACATTATGTCCACTAGTTCACTTTGCAATTTCATTCGTCCGCGTGTCCGATCTGACTCTTCTAAAATGTTACGATTCCGCTTATATTAACTTGTCATTTTTTAGTTTGAAATTAACCATTTGTGTGCAAGT
>JAQFYG010002696.1:0-14057 GCA_034694325.1 Entomobrya corticalis
ATTAGAGCATAAGATTATAGAGGCGTAATGTGTATATGGATTATTGTGGAATCTTGTATTAATCTAAACGCAAGTACTAGAGTAGTACGCAGGATGATAGTGGAAAAAGAGTGTCATTTTAATTTTTAAAGGGAGTAAGATTGAGTTTGCATAACTTGGTATTATCATTTGTTATATTATATAATATTTATCGTTTGACCTTGATTACATATTGGATGTTTGTATCGTTGTTTATATCTGATTTTCAGAATTTATAAATAATACAATTTTCATTTTAAATAGATGCTGTTCGATTTATTATCGTACATTTTGATTGGTTATTATAAATGCTCATGCATAGCATACTTCAGAACATTGATTTATTTTTGAAACTATGATAAATAGCATATGAAAACAAATTTTCTTTCAAAGTCATATTGAGCGATGAATTTGTGCAATGTGGAACATTAAACGATTTGTGCAATTGGATCCGTCGACATCTCTTCAGGAATTCATGAACGCATGCATAACAACAAATCTTGAAGATGAATGAAACGTTCCAATTCAATCTTCTAATTTTCAATGCACAGAAATGACTACATTTGAATCATTAGAATTTTGAATGCATGAACTTATAAAACGTGGCGCTATGAGTATGAAGAAGATTTTAGTCCAACGATTATAGTTTCTCAAAATAAAATATACTATAAGTATAAAATAATCTCATGATTTATGATGCTCCAAAAAATCCAGGTCAATTGCTACCTAACGCCATCTGTTCACCTGTGCGTTTTAATCGAAATCAAAGAAATTATTAGGCTTGACTTGCTTCCCCCGACCCCAGGTATTTTGAAAATAACGCAAGGCATCACGCTTTTTCTTGTGGTTCATGTTGCTCTTCACGCCTTATTAGGAGGGTATCGTAATGGTAAATGGAATGGAAGAAATCCGTAAAACTGAAACAAGGTGTAACGTCATTATGCCGTCATTTATGTCACAAATAAATGAAAGTTCTTAAGATAAATCTGTATTAAAATTAGCCAAATTTCAGAAAAAGGTATGAGGCCTTGAGGGTCTTTTCATGGCTTGGAAAAATGCAATTTTAATAAAAACACGAATAACAAAGGCACTGGTAAAATCCCACTCAACGTAAAAACCGTTTTAATAATCTATAAAACATTTTCTTCATTATCACAAATTATCTCTAAGTCAGTGGCTGTATAAATAGTGACACTATATCATATAAGTTTCTGGAGTTCACGATAATAAATAACGTACAATTATTATAATTTAAAAAGTTTTGATATCAATAGGTTGAACGTGAGAAATGCGTAGCTGCATTTTTCAAGTGCCTGCGCTTTATCTGCCAATACAGCATGCAACATGCGAACAATCCTGTTGATAAAAGTATGGGTAGCAGCGCAAATATACTGGGGGCATTTCCAGTCAAAATACCAGCGCAAATTTTGTATGACTGAAGAATCATCCTTCTGATTGTCCTCCTAAGTTAAAATTGACCGCACAGCTTCATCTATGTCGGCAGTTGAGGCTGAGCTCAATCCTGCATACCCTGAGCTATTTATTGGCACGCCAAAGGCATCGTACTCGATCTGGAAATGACCAAAAATTAATATGATTTGCAAGCCACAACATTTAGGTTTTCAAGAAACTTTTAAAAAACAACACGAAAAATATAAGTATTTTTCGTAAAGGAATTACTTACTTTATCACCATCTTCCAACATATAATTGTTCGTGTCCTCACTTTCACATCCTATTATCGAATCAACAGCAGACTGAACTTGTTGACTTACAACAGGGTCTTGTGGCTCGAATTCCATCATTTCTTTATCCACCATTTCCTTTATTTTTGGTACCCAACTCTCAGGTGGAGAAGGAAGCTCTAATACTAAAGTAGAAACAAAATTATGAATATAGAGTTGCACCTAGTGAACGAAACTTTCAAAACGATTTTTTAAAAATTTATGTACCATCGCCTTGCGCTACTGATAAGCGGTCTTGTTCCAGTCGTACTTTCTCCTCGCTAACAAACATTCTCTCCAGCATTACACGCTCCGCACAGCCAACTTCCTTCTGTAATAATAACAATTAATATTTAAAAAGTATTTTCCAAAAAAGTCCGATCAGTTACAAATTGAGTCATATTTCAGGGAAACGTACCATTGACTCTTTTAATAGCAAATTCCGGTATTTAGACATCATCACAGAAAATTTATCGAGTAGAAGTCCAGCATTGTTGCCAAATTCAGCATCGAAATCTTCAAAATCCATGTCATTCCTATCTCTATAAATATGGTACTTCATAAGCCTTTCCACCGCGTCGTTTTGGTTGCTAAATGGTACTTCATAATCCGGTTTAACTACGTATTGCTGATCACGTTGTAGAAGCATTTCAAACCTTCAATAAAATACCAAAAATCATGTAAAATTCAAGGTTTGTTTAGTAGCCAGTATCAAATAAAAGCCAGAAAAATCTAAAAGCGCTTACTCCTCCTTTTTCCATCTAGCTCTCTTCTCCTCCTCAGCTTTTATGTTTGCTAAACGTTGCTCCTCAGCTTTCTTATCGTCTACTGGAGACCTTGTCGTAGAGAAGCTTGGCGGTTGAGGTGGTGGGACATACGAGCCGGAAAGAGGAACTGGTGGCAGGTGCTGACTAAAAGACGCCGAGTTTGTATTGCTTATTGCCGATATCGGAGCAGTTATTGCAGGGGAGGAAGCAACTGCAACTCCTTGAGGGCCTTTCCCATGAGTATTATCCTAAAAATAGCAGCGAACACCAAATTTTCCAATTATTTCAATGCCCTCAAATTTTTGAACAAGTAGATAATCTCTTCTTGACACTAATCCATATAACCATTTTGGTATGAAGTATATGATGAGAAATAAAAATTCAAGTTGGTACTCTATTTTAATATTATACAGTATTTGTGTATGTACAAGTATTACAAAATTGATTAGAAAAAGCGAAATATTAATAAGTGTTTGATTGCGAATATTGTAATCCGTTACGTGAGTGAGGATAAAGCTAAGCTCATGCAGAATGTCGTGCTGTTTGATTTTTACCAGCGATGATTATAAACAAAAATCATAGCTCTGGACTATTGTCAGGTTTAGGCAGAGAGGAAACTACATATCAAAGCACCATAACCATCACCAAAAGCATTAGTATGAATATGGACGCAAAATTGTTCAACATAATCTTCAAGCAAAACAAATAAACCCACCGAATCGGAGTCAAGATTCGAGGTACTCAGACGAGCGCTCTTCGTCGCGCAATTGGGAAAAACTACACACAGAATTTAGAGTTGGTTAAACTCTAATAAAAACCAAGACATGTCATGCAAATATTGTATCAAAATGCAGCTCATAACAATAGTCTAATTTGATAACGCAGTCAATCGAAAATGACTGAAAAAAAAACTTTTACTTGTGCAAGTCAGAAACAAATATGTCAGGTTGAATTGTAAAAATTCATCAGGTCCAACCAAACGTTCAAAGGCAACTTAAAGACAACAAACGGCTTGTATAACAGCTCAAAAAATTAACACAGGAGCAGTTAATTGTACGTTTAAAATTTAAGAGCAAAAAATCGAATACAAAGTGGATACGGGAAACTTTAAAAAATAAAATATATATTTACAAGAACGATCGATTACATTGAAAAAAATGGAGCCGTTATTAATTTTACACAACGAGTCGTTAAATTTACCTTAAATTTCTCTTCTGGGGCTGCCAATGACACAGTAGCAACCAACTGCCCCAAGTCTGCTTTTGAAACATTTGAAACTACTACGCTTCCCGCTCCGGCAGCAGAATTTGCTACGCTTGCTGTTGACGTGTTAGCGGGAGCAGTGTTTGCCACAACGCTATTCGAAGATGGTAGTACAGTGCTTTGTTCAACGGTCAAATTATTAGTGTGATTACTTGTCGAGTCTGGGGATGCAGCGGAGGAAACTGAAGGGCTACTGACAATGTAAGTTCCAATATTAGAGCTACCAGCAGCACCTGCCGCCGTGGCATTAGCGGTGCCTGGTACCTGAGCTGAGGGCACATTGTTACTGGAAAGCTTTGCGTTGGTGTGCTTTGGCGAGTTACTGACATTAATGTTCGTAAGTACCGGTAATGCGGCACCCGTCACCACGGTCGATGACACGGGGTTAGGGCTAATGTCACTTTCAGCGGAAGGGGAAACTAAGGGGAAATTTGTTGAAGAAGAGGAGGCAGTCGCAGTGTCAGAAGGCACGGTAGTACTTGGTGTCGCCAGATTGATGGATTCAACGTTCACATTCTGAGGCAGCTAGTATATATTACATGAGTACACGTCTGTTATTTATTTCAGGCTAAATCAAGCACTTAATGCTACAATTACCAATCTAATCAACATGCTGTAAATATGTGTCGCAGTGTCGTAAAAAATTAAAGGATTTAGAACTTAAATAGGTAGCCTAACGTTATTATTAAATGCAATGCTATATAATATGTATGACACAGACAGGTATTAATTCATATAACATTATATAAATAAGCCTTTTAAAACTTTCACCAGGATTGTGAATATATTGTGATTGGACAGCCTTTACTTCAATAAATCACGGACAGTTGCTTTCGCTTCCGAAAGTTCAGGGAAATCAAATAATGACAAAAACGGTTTCATAGTAGTAAGCATCATTAAATATTAACGAGCCGCACTCAAATTTATTTAGTTTTCAACTTAAATTACCACTTGAGATAAAGTCGTGTGGTCACTAAATGAGTTATTCTTAAAAAGTTCACAATCAGTTCATCATACCATTAGTAAAACTGGTATATAATATAACTAGCTTCAGTCTTGGTAAATATGTTGTGCATTTAGCAAGAGTAAATTTTACCATGTACAACTTTGTCCCAATGATTAAGGATCAATAATCTATCAAGTCTTTCATTTTATTATCGAATTGTATTTACTATTTACTAAGACTTTCTCTAAAACAACCGGCGGATTGAGCTATATGAGATCATCTAAATTTCACGGGGACTAAAATCGTAAATTTTTACTTTACACAAAGATCATACATATCCTAACGATATTTTGTTATAATATCTATCTACTAAAAATATATATTTTAACTGATAGTGAAAACTAACCCAAAACCGGTGTACAGTCTCTGACAAACCCCATAAATAAAATCCAAGCATTTAAAAAAGTTAAAGTTAACCATTACCTTGATTCACAGCCAGTCTTAATATTGCATTGATAAAATATATTATTGAATACTAACAGGTTATGTTTCCATAATAAATGAGCTTCCCGGAGTTTGCAACCCACGTCGTTTTGTTATTATTGTTTAGGCTCTCTAAATATAGGTCCCAACCTAATTATGATCCCAACCCAACTATCTAATTGTAAGAGAAACAACGTAGATCAATAGTGTTCACCAAACTTAAAGCCAACCATAACCATCAATGAGCCAGTAATCTTAAAACCGGTTTACGGACATTTAAGTACTTTACATGTAAATTCTAAGGCCTAGAAGTAATTTACAACATTACGTGACAGTTAAATGTACGTACATAGTTATCCTAGATATGTCACTAGCAAATAATAATATCTATTTACACAACAAACACGTTATGTGACTGTAAATACTGAATTACTGTAAATTATACTAGAAAATTAATTACGGATAGTATAGTTATTATTATTATTTATCATTCACTTACATTGTTTAGATGAGCTGGATTAGGGACAGGAATTCCTGTAGCGATGACTTGCTGCTGTAAGACAACCAGTTTCTGTAACGCTGATTGTTCAGCTTCATTTCGTTGCTGTAGAGCGCATAATCTCTGAATTTGAGACTGGATATTTCTAAGGAGTTGTTGATTTTGCGGCGTCAACTGAATCGTTTGTACGACTCGAGTTAGCCCCGACGACTGCGAGGTGGAAACGGAGGTACTACCATTGGTCATATTTGGTCCAGTTATCTGAGGTGATGGAGTCATCGAATTAAGTGACGGCGTTGGTGTGGTAGCACTAGGTAAATTGGGCATTGTGTTTTTGGGAGCAGCACTTGTCATTTGTGGCAGGGAAAGAGCTAAACTTGTTGACAATGGAGCTAAAGAAGATGCCGGAGTCGATGATATAGAAGGTGGAAGTGTTGTTGCATTGGAAACTGTCGGGGGCAGTAGAGTTTCAGATTTAGCAGCTGTTGCTGGGGCAGATGATGCAGCAGCTTTCTTCTTGCTTTTACTTTTGCTCTTGGGACTAGGATTGGGATTTCTCGACGGCGTTATGGTTGTCGGTGGTGGTGGGGGCGGTGTAGGACTGAAGCGCGACGGGGATGAAGACGCACCAGCCGCTGCGGCGACAGCATCAATGGTCGCCAACAAGGTATCTAAGCTGGAAATCTTTTTGGGTGGCTGATCTTTCTTTCTCGAAGAACTAGTTCTTGGTGTTGTTGTAGGTGTTGGCGTATCAGACTTTTGATTCTCGTTTACGCTGCCACTCCCTCCACCGCTAGACTTCTTTTTTGAACTTTTGCTTTTACTACTAGTTGGTGTCGTTACTATAGGAGGCGGGGGAGGAAGTAACGGCGGCGGAGGTGTTGCTGGAGGAGGTAGGGGCGTATTTTTCTTTTTGGGCGAAGACTTTTTCTTACTAGGCTTGGCACTTGGACTTGGAGTCACAATGGGTGGCGGTGGAGGTACTGGAGGTGGAGGAGGTTGGGCTGAAGATTTTTTTGCATTGCTTTTTGATTTCTTTGAGCTGCTTTTCTTCGGTGTTTCTGAAAGTTTAATATACATTAAAGAAATTACTAAATAACGTTTACCGTATGAATTCAACATTTAATTTACAAAGGGATCATTTAATTCGTACCAGTAGTATTAATGACTGGAATTTGTGCGGGCGGAACTTGAGGGGAAGGTGGCAAACCGTTTGATGGTGGATCCATCGAAAAAAAGTCGAACGACATGTCATCATTCAAATCTTCATCCATGATTCCTGACTGCTTCAATAATTGCTCGAGATCTAAGGTCACCTTTTTCTTGCTGCTTTTAGACTTTGTCTTGGCTTTCTTTGGTGGTGGAGGTTCAGAGGATGAATCTGGTACAGAAATTTGTTGTTGCTCCGTATCTCGGAAAGGTTGAGCCTGATTTTGAGACTGGTTTGACTGCAAAGATGACTGATTTTGGTGATTCATGAAATGATTCTGCTGGACTGGAGTCGGAGTACTACTTTGCCTTTCCATTTGCATATGCTGTTGAAGGACTGGTTGGGAAATCTGATTCTGTTGAAGCATTTGTTGCTGAGCAGTATTCTGTTGTTGCAATTGCATATTTGAAATTTGACCCTGATGGTTAACTTGCTGGACATGGACATGTTGCTGGGACGGGGACTGAACAGATAGATGTTGCTGCTGTTGAGACTGAATTTGCAATTGTGCCGTTTGTTGCTGCTGTTGTTGTTGCTGCTGCTGTTGAGCCTGAATTTGCAACTGTGCCGTTTGTTGCTGTTGTTGCTGCTGATGTTGTTGGTGCTGTTGTTGCTGCTGTTGCAACTGTTGTTGGGCCTGCAAATGTGCCTGGGTCAAGCTACCTTGCAACTGGAGCTGCTGCTGTTGTGACGTTTGTTGTAGCATCTGCTGAGCTTGCTGTTGTTGGAGCTGAATTTGAACCGACTGAGACTGTGCAGCCGCCAGTTGCTGGAGCTGGGACTGCGTGCTGGCTGTGATTTGACCTTGCAGGGCAGAGGACTGGCTAACAATAGATTCAGTTTGAATCTGGCCAAACTGATTTTGGGTCGCCTGCTGTGGATATCTTACAGCAATAAATGCTGGTCCATTTGCCGTTTGAATTTGTTGCAAGCCGTAGCCGGACTGCAGACAAAGGAGACAAATAGATACTCATTAAATGCCACTTGTATGCATGCAAAATTACAAATTACTTTGTTGGGAATAAGAAAAACGCTTATATTATATATGCTTATGCAAAATATACCTGCATTTGGGGCATTTGTGATACATATCGGACTATTGGCTTTCCAGATGCAGTTTGAGCAGTGCCTTGCGTGCTGATCGTTGCAGGGCCCGTTGGAGTTTGAAAAGTAAGTACTTGGGGTTGTGCCGGTTGCTGTCTTAAGATAAGTTGCAACGCACCAGCTTGCGTTGTGGACGCAGTTGGTAAAAGCATCGGTTGCCCATACTGCATTTAGAAAATATTAAAAGAAAGAATATTTAGGGTAATATTCTTAAGCGTTTCCTTAATTTTTAGCCACTTTAAAAGCCATAAAACAATGACGCCAAAATAAACGATTATAAATGAATGTAGAAAAGAGGATATCAAAGTCATAGTGTGTAGCCAATCTGTATATACGAACATAAGATACAAAAACATGCATCAGACAGTAAAGTAACATAAACATTCAACATTTTCAATAGCATAATGAGTAAAATCATATAAAAATTGAACGTACTTAAAAAGTGCATAATCACAAACATCACAAGTAAGCAATTTATATTTTAGTATCGATATTGTTAAGCAAAGGTAGCAAACCTGGTTGACTACAATCGTCCCCGCTAGTTGAGCCTGTTGAGGGGCAGTCATGGTACTCAAATTGCTAACTTGAGATACGACTACCTGTCCAATACCTGCCGCGTTTCCAATCGCAAATGACTGTTGAGGTGTTATGGCTACAGTACCAGCATTTCCACTAACATTCGTAATTTGTTGTTGGGACTGCTGAATTAATTGGGTCACAACGCTGTCAGTGACAGCAGTACTGGAGGTTGATGAACTTACACCAGGTTGATGACCCGTTGTTCCACCGCTGGACTCAGCCGCAGAGGTTGAAACCGAGGAAACCGGGGTTGTCGTCGCTGAGCTGGTGTTGGTCGTCGTCCCCGCTGTGCTAACCTGCGATAATGGTTTCGGTAAGAGCTGAGGCGGTTGTTTTGGCTTAATAATAGTGCTGGTGTTAGCATCACTTGTAGCGTTAGCAACACTTACGTTCTGTAGTGCATTTACATTCGAGGTAGTCACAATCTGCTGAGTGCCAGTTGTCTGAAAGTATGTCCCATTTGCAGCTTTTGTAAGTGTCTGGATTGTGTGCGACTGTGGAATCAGTGCATTTGTAAGGAACTGAGGCGTTGTAGGGAGCATAGCGTACGTTGGCGTCCCTCCGGTGGCCACAAGTGCGACATTCGTCCCAAAGGTTGTTGGTCCAGTTGCTATTAATGCAGCGGTGGGCTGCTCCATTGCAATGTAGCTCTGACTCGCACCAGCGGATTGAATTTGCTGGAGGATATTTTGCCCAGCGGTTGCCGCGACAAGTCCCGCTTGGGAACTGGCAAGTAACTGTGGAGCACTCACAGTCATACTCGGAATACTGACGGTTTGACCAGCGACGAGTTGGTTAACTGTAGCTGCGCTGCTAGTATTGGCAATAAAATGTTGCTGCTGCTGAATAGCAGCAGCAGTGGAGCCAACAACGTTGGTGGTCGTGGATAAGGTGACATTGTTGTTGGCGATACTGCTTACAATTGTCTCGTGGTTGCTGGTAATGCTTGTAGCACTTGACGTACCGCCACCACTACTGACTTGAATATTAGCACTGGTATTTAAACTGGTATTTCCCAGTAAGTTCTGATGAGGTTTGCCAGGACCGGATTGCTGGGTAGATACTACTTGGAAATTACTAGTAGTATCGGTTAGCGTGTGAACAACACCATTTTGATTACCTGAACCCACTACTGAGATCAAATTATTTGTTGAATTTGAAGGGACATTCTGTTGAATTTGACCTTCAACTGAAACTGAAGAAAGACTAGTCACTTGATTTTGGGTCGCAGAAATTTGGACATTATGCTTATGTTGTTGTTGCTGCTGTTGTTGTTGTAGATCCTGAGAGAAATTAAAATTTATACTATTATTCGAAGCCGCGGATACAGAATTCTGAGTCAATTGTAGTTGTCCTGATTGGACGAAATTATTCGTTTTGGAGGGATCACAGTTGGAAACTGATGCGGATATTTGCTTAAGATTACTCGCTGTCACATGCGTGCTATTGTTAATAGACGACGCAGCACTAATTACACTATTTATATTGGTACTATTATTATTAGAGGATCCTATAAACTGGTCACAACTCGAATTAGGAGTCTGCTGATCCGGCTGTTGCTGGAGGTTTCCTCTCATCAAATTACCATTCGAAAATCCATCCAAGTTATTTGTAAATGCATCATTTTGCACTGCAACATGACCGAAGTCTGATGGGACATAGGATCTCGAAATGTCGGTAAGATGACTTGAGGAGGAATCCAACGCGTCGAACAGCGTCTCATTTGGCGAGTCCACTTCATATTCATGATCGTCCAGGGACCGTGCCAGCGACGCGACAACATTGTCCACGGTCTCCGCTGAAGGTAAAAGTTCTGCATCCGCTGTAAGCCCTCCCAGGAACGACTCCAATGCATTTGGGTCACTGTAATCAATCATTCTGAATCAGAACTGTCTTTAATCACTGCCCATTATTATAACCACTTTTATGATAGCATCTTATTTTTCAGCAAATTTTCTTTTGAAAAATTTGCTCATAAAAAAGAAAGCAAAAAATGAGTTTTCTTTAAATAGTGTGTTTGCTTACTCAATGACATCCAGGAGTCGCTGGCCTCCGTCAGCCATGATGCCTGTTACTATTGCATTCTAGTTTTCAAAGTCAAAGCACCTGAAACATTCATACAAAGAGTTACTTTTTACTTTTTTGCATGGGTTTACGCACGCTAGGGACTTATATATAGGAAAAAGTAACAGTAAAGATGAGTTCATGGATATGGATGCACATGCTTGAGCTAAAATAGCACCCAACTCAGGCAGCAATCAATGTGCATATTATGCAAAATGACATAAATTCATCCCTCACAACAACAAAGACTTTAAATGTGATAAATTTGGATTTAATATTTCTTCTGTGTATCAGCAGAAATATGGTACTCACAAAAAGCTAAGAAATATGTAATATGTTTTTGTATGTGTAAAACAATAATTTTTGCTACATTTTCTGTTTGCAAAAAAAAATTAAATTTATAGCTAAATTCCACTTGTTTTAAGACAATGGCTTTATATGTTATTTATAAAAGAGCACAAAAGCCCTGCCATTTTTTATAAAGGTTGCAACACAGTTTGTAAATACTGATGATTACTTCAAGGTTTTTTGTTGGAACTTTTTATTTGAATATATAATGCAGGGATAAACAAAACGACCTATTGATGCTATTCATGTAATAATTAATTGATAAAAGTTTAAATGTCTAAATACCTCTAATTCCACATTCACTTTCATATTGTTTTTCACTCTCTTCCATTTAATTCACCCCATCATCCCTTTGTGAGCAACTTGAAGGTACAGAAGAAGAACGTCAATAATAAGTAGAAAAAAAGAAATCAACCCTTGTTCCTACCTTCAGTTAGCTAGCGTTACCGTTACCTCACACGGAATGGTAGCGTATGTACGCTTTCACTTTCCGACCAAAGAGATGTGTGTATCCTTTACACATCTCATCATCATCTCTCTCAGATAATATTGTTACACTAGCTGAAAAGCATTGTTAGACTTGTCCTAATATATTTCAGAATAGTAAAAAAGTGAGCGAGGGAGAAGAATCAAAACTTGTACATGAGTATATACATACAAACAGAAATACATTGGCGGAGTGTGTAAAACAACTAAAATACTTAAAATGATGCCTATATTTTCATGAGAGCTCTTCTCACCAGTTTCCCTGTGCCACACGGAGGCATAAGAGCTTAGATATGCTGATAAATAGATAGGGTTACGCTGTTCGCTAACACATTTTATATAATATTACGTAGGTAAAGGTTCGCTACTATGTGCCGTACTGTACGGTATATTTACGATTTGGATAGTCTTTGATTTTTTACTTTTACGCATATTACATACATAGAGACTTGTGAGAACATCTACTATATAATATTATGTATGTATTCGCATTTTATAGTACATGCCTTTCGGAGGAAATACCATTATCAAAGTATACCGAAGTGTTAAATTCATAATAGGAAAGCTGTATGTTATATAAATATATATGGGCTTTTACATTGTTAGTTCATTATTATGTTGAAAAGGTATACATGTATCCTTGTGTGATATTATATAATGTTATATATCATGTAGATATCGGAGTTTATTTGAGGAGAATGTAGACAATGAACTTTAGGACGTAGTATTGTTTTCTTGGATTTTTCTCTTTCCTCTTTTTGGTGAAAGTTAGCTCCTAAACTGTAACGATATGAAATTTAAGAAAGGAATTTCGCCGTAAAAATTATAACATTCTGCATTAATAATGTTGATGATGAATTAAAGTAAATATGTCTAAACTAGGTAGTTGATTTCGAAAAGGTTAGCCAATTGTTATTTTTCAGTTCATATGTATTTATATCACCACCACCACGTGTGGATAACCAACCACTCTAAATATACGTAATGTTCATGTTTCGAAAACAATGCAACCATGCTCGTTATATATTGTATATTTTCTTTCATTTCTTTATTGCTTTCTCTGAGAAAGTGTTTCACTTCCGTTTCCAGTGCAGTGACCGCCTGCACATTACTTTCTCTTCTGTTTACATTAGTAACAAGAGTCGGCTAAAATGATACCGGCATTTTACATGTGATGCTGGTTAAAATATGCTCATATAAATGAGTGATCGCTATTGCTTGCATATTCTAATTTCTCTTTAGTGGTATGCATACCACTGATCACTTGCGTACTGTTTTAGTGCAACGAATAGGGAATAGTGGAATAATTGAGCCAACCATTCGCCTATGCAACTGTGTGATTTATAGGAGAAAAAGACTTGGCTGTAATGTTTGTTTCATTCCATAGATGGGTATATCAATCTGTGTGTGCAACAAATGTAACGAGGAGGAGTTAAAGTATTTATAAAAGCATGTCTTTGTCGCCGTTGATGTACCCATATTGCAGCTTTCGTAGTACAATTGGAAAAGACCAGCATTCGTTTCAATGATCAGTCTTTAATTGTAGCTCTGACAAGATACATACGGCATTCAACATTTCTCCTAAAAACTTTAATAAGTTTAGTCAAATTTAGAAATGCAAGCATGTGCTCAATGTCAATATATCATTAGTATTTGTTCCTTACGATTATCTCTAAAAACGACATAGCTAGAATAGCTGCATTAAAAACAAACTTGAGACTATTTACATTCAGCCATTTTCAAATCTTCCAATCATCTTACAAACTTGCAAATTTGAACACTGAATATTTAGAATTCAGTAATACAATGGCTATGCGAATGCAGTTTTATCAGCAGACTATTTTGACATCATAATCGTTTATTTAACAAGATGCTTAAATGCTTAAATTTGTAACAATCTGTCCGCTTTCTTTAGTTTTCCTTTTATTTGATTTAAAAGTAAGCCTTTGTATCAGTAAGACCAAATACAATCTATAATATTTTTCTAAACCATTATGCCACGATAAAATGAGCAAGTTTCCAGTGGATGGCCAAAACATGGCTAAAATTAGTACTATTATAGTATATTGTCGTTGTTCTGCTGATAGAATTCGTCTATGCGTTGAGCTCAAACGACATGAATAGTTAGCGATAGGGATACAATGATACAAAGACTATTACAAGTTTTTAAAGTAAGTAATACTTAAATCATCGTATGTGTTTATCATTTCATAATAATAATAATATAATGAAATGTCAGTTCAGTCAGATTTACTGTTTACTAATGTTATATATGAAACGGAGAAGCCAAAAATTATGCCGATGATGATTGGCAGCTAGTTTTTTAACGTCAAGTTAGCCATACCATATAAACATCCATGACTCTTATTTTTGTTCATTTTCATCCAATCTTTGAATCGTTCTTCTCCTCAAAGTGATGAAGACCTCAGCTCTGTTCGTTTGAGAGAGTCTCCTCAGAGGAGAATTGATGCTACTTTGCAAACAAACCAACAGCAGCGTTCCTCTCCCCCTTGCCTAATGATGATGATGATGTCGTATATTTTGTACACTTGTACAATGCAAGTAAG
>JAQFYG010002697.1:0-14053 GCA_034694325.1 Entomobrya corticalis
CAAAGTATTTTATATCAGAATAGATAGTCTTTCGTAATTAGTGTTTTGCTGATCCAGGCACATAAAAGTAGCGAACATTTTTCAAGAAAAAGAATAAGAAGTAGTGAAATTTGTGTAATGTGTTTAAACATTTGTTTATGACTCTTTTGACTATGTAATGTTCTAGATTGCCTTTTTATTAATAAATGTGTTTAATTAACTTGACGTTAATTAAGAACTTAAAAAACCAACGCTACAGATGTGTATGGTATTTGTGTATGTGCACATATAAAGCAACGGTGCAGTTAGTAGCTGCATATTTAAATCTTTAAATATAGAACCAAGGAACTAATTCAGAGCAAATTAACATCGCTTATAATCAGCGTAGACCAACGACGCTGCAAGCACCCCCACACATCTCATTTCAATATTATTTACTGTCATTTTTTCGTTACATTTTCTCGGAAGATGATATATGCCCAACAGTTGAGAGAAAACTCTCATTCTACTTATCTTTTTTCGTATGTTATCTCTTACAAGCATTGTTACGATAAAAAGCAAAATGAAGGAAAATAGCAAGTACATACACGTATTTGAAAGTTTTTGAGTTTTGAGTAGAGATAAAGCATTTAATGTCATGTATTGCATGACATGTGACATGTATTCAGACAGTCTTTTATCATAGACTGTAAAAGTGAAACAAACTAAATGAAAATCATGTGATATGCCGGTGATTTTACACTTTAGTTAACGTCGAAAAGATGCTAAAATATGCGTGGCTGTGTGAAAGGATAGCAATGTTTTTCATTAAAATACCAAAATATTATTCAAATCAAATCGAACAATGTATGTAGAAACAGCGACAACTTATCAAATGTTTCATAAAATCATATAAAAGGATATGCGCTGAGATAAAAATTAAGTAAAGTTAAAAGGTCGATTCAACCCTCCGTCACTCCTGATATTGCAATATTGCCAATTCTACTTTCGCTGCATGTCTAAAATTTTGATATGCCTGATAAAACTATCGGTTGTATGTGATCCTTTTTGTGATTTTGAGTTGGAGGAAAAAAACAGGTGAAATATGAAGTTTGCTTGAGGGAGATGGTAACTTATTCATTTAGTTTTATATCGTTCGGCTTTGGTGTTGTTATCTTCATTCAATAATGAAAAAATAACAAAAACGCTTTCAAAATGTTTGGTGTGGTGACTCATGTATTCGTTGGATACACAAATCGGACGCTAGGTATTTTCTCACAGTATAGATACTAATTATATTCATTTTGTGTTTAAATAAATGTTATTTGCATTACTCTCCAATTTCGTAGCACCTATCTGGATAATTAAATGGGGCTTTTCGTAAGATTATTCGTCTGTTAACGGAAATATTTTCTCGCCTGCTTCTTTGCCATCAAAATGACAGGTTTTAACGTAATCAAATGTTTGATGTCATGCTAGTTGCGAACTTTAAAATTATTGTTGCTGCTTCACCTTTATACATGTTTATTTTGCTGTGTCAATATAAATATAATTTTAAAAAATAATTCTAGATTAAATTGGCACTCTGTTGGAGAAGCTAAAATGAAAAATTTAATCTGAGGGGGTTTCAATTATCTATTTGTTGAGTAAAGAAACAATCGATTCCTGGAAATGACATTTATGTTCAATTAACTCATTTGTAATTTTTTATTGTCGTTTTTCATTTTATTCCATCCCGCTGTTTCTCATCGAGACCTTATTTAGGAAAAAAAATTGTCAGTCTCTGTTACAAATAGAATAAAAGAGGTTTTGAAATCAAATTGAGTTTTGTTCGCCTTTTATACATTTTTAAAGACTTAAAACAACTTTTTGTTAGCCTTTATTCTTGGTATCAACTCTTGTTCAATACCCACTAAAAGAATAAGAAACAAAATAAATACTAAAAGCTTTTATTCGAAAAGAAATTACATTTCTATTTTCTCATCTCATCCTTGTGAGAGCTAAACTTAAAACCTTTCTTTTTAATTTGGATCTCCCCTTTTTCTGGGTTTGATCTAAACAGAGAGAATAAATCTTTTGTTTTATTTTTATTAAGTAACTGCTTATAGCAATACGTTCAAACATTAAAGAATTTTTGAAACACAAGGCACCGTACGTCATTATCAACATTGATGATGATGAAGAATTTGTATGTTTGGATTGCAGTCAAAATACATTCACTGCAATTTTAATGGAGTAACAAAATATGCATTTGAATATCCCAAAATTAAAAAACTATATTGCAGGATTTTTGAAACTGTGGAAATGTTTTCTCAATCAATAAATGTAAACTTCAAGAAAACAAGCATTATCACACTCACCAAGCTTTATGTCTACTTAATTTTAAAAATTTAAAGATCTCTTGACAGATTCGTATAAATCTGCTGTCAGCGACTGTAACTTCATGGATACATTTAAGAACAGCGAAAGAATTATGGGGAATTTAAAAATTGAGTGATATCAATCGATCTAAAAGACTTTTTAGGCTATCCTGGTTGCTATTGCCTTCAGTTTTTATTTCCCCAAAATTAAAATGTTTCCAAACAAAGATCATTCCCATGAAGCATAGTTTTGGTCTGTCCAGAATTATCATTTCTCTCATTTGTTTGAATTCCCATCTCAATGTGAAGGTATAAACGTAATCTGCTCTGCAGATCAAGTGAAATTTTGATGAATGATATTTTTAACGGCGGTAAAGACCTTTAAGGCCGTAAATGATACTTCAACAATAATTATCAATTGGTAGCTACATAATCAGTAATACAAACAATTAGTAGTTACGTTGTAGCTATATACGTTTAAATCACATAGGAGTTGATGATAAAATGTTTAAACGATTAAAACTAAATTTAAAGCTTATTTTTTCGTAATTTTATGTAACGGTTTTTTAATACTTTTAATTTTTATCCCTCACAATTAATGCTACCTTTATTGTCAGTAGAATTGTCACAGTGAATACATTTTAAGATAAAAAACAGGGGCAAACGTACAGTTATACAATTATATTTTATGACAACCATTTTAACAAATTCTAGCTTACAGAATAATCGAAGATTCGCGTTTTAATTTGATTGCTGATTTGCCATTTTCTGAACCAAGACATTTGTATCTAACCTCATGGCGCGGGCAATCTGTCCAATAATATGGAATAGTGTTAAGATGTTGCATGTACGTAAGTAAAACAAATGTTCTGATAGCAATTAAGATTATCGTCGGAATAAGTATTTCAGTGTAACTACATACATTTGGGTAAAGCAAAATTATAACCTATTTTTTCACTCTTAAAATGTTGAAATTTCACTGAATTTAGTGAACTTGACATGTGTAATGAAGACAAAGGATTTTCAAAGGGAAAAATCAACTTTTACCAAAATAACATTGTAATATTGTTAAGTTTGTCGCAGAGATTTAAGCCTTTCCCGCGGGTTGCGATTTCATCCAATGAAATATTATGATCGTATATGAAGCATTTTATTGTATTTACAATTTTTAAATAACGTTTTAGTTGCTTTTGTAAACGTATCTTTGATGTACTTTTTTAACAATTTAAACAGAAGAAATGCTGCATTTAATATTTAGCATAACAACAATACTGTCTTCGGCAGCACTGTGGACCGAGTCACAATTATTTATTCACCCAGCACTAAAGCTTGCATTATCTATCCTTACCAGAAACACCTTTCTACCTTTTTTAAAACTACTGGCGTCAAATTGTATTTGCAATATTTGGCTGCCTTCAAACTGGTTTTTTGCCTTACCAAGAAGAATCAGTTGAAAAACTTTTAATGCGTTTTTTGAGAATCTATTAAAATACAATAACAAAATTGTACTTCCCTATTTTTAGAGGTTACTCGTACTGATTAAACAAACAAAATTCAATATATGGTTGAAATTTTTTAAAGTATGCTGATGATGTTTTGTTTGTAAGCCATATAAACAAAGAGTTGGGCATACAGCATCTTAATATAAAAAAGATATACTCTAAATGGAACTGATTTAAAATGCTCTAATTTAATTTTTATAATATAATGTACATATATACGTAATAAATATGGGTTTTGGTGGGAATAAGCAAAACTTTCGTCGTTTCCAATGGATATTTTATTATCTATTGGCACAACTTTACCTTCAGAGAACTGACACTAAAAACATTGAAAGTTCAGAATAGAAAATGTTGATTCAAAGTTGTTTTATAAAATTTAATTGCTGCAAAATGCAAATTTATTTTTAAATATCAGGGTGCCCATTCAGACTTTCCTATTAATATTTTATTATATTTAATAAAAACTTAATATCATATTAAGTGTACAGCCAAAACCAATTCACAGATTTTTTTAGTTTGGTGTTAAACTTAATATGATATTACGTTTTTATTAAACATATCTTATGGGGAATTATGAGCCTCAGCACCGCGAAACTCATATCAACTTTTTGTCTGACTCACAGACATGCTGTTAATAAGTGAGCATCAGAGCTCAACAACTAGAAGTGAGTATTTAAAATTAATCGAAGATTCTCCAATCAAACAGCAATAAATATTGATAATGCTTCATCTGACGCCGTCAATTTTCTACAGGATTTGACTCCATCAACCTCAAACAACAGCCAAATGGAAAGGGCCATCTCCAGAAGGGAGACAGAAAAGACACGTGGAATGAGTTATTTTAATTTAAACAAGAGGAGGAATATTGGGCTTTCATTACAATAGTTTATCCAGTGGTTATAGTAATTATTGGTAAACAATCTATTTGTTACAGCTGCTGCTCATCATGTTTTTCTACTCAAAGAAAAATTCCATCTCGATTGACCAAGAACAATCCAGTGAACACGTACAGCTACCTCCAGTAAGTGTTAGTAGTTAATTAAAGATTCACAATTGCAGAGTCATTACCAACAGTTGAAAACGTCGAGTCTAGGCCTGCAATTAAAGCCTTGTCAAGCGTTAGTCAATAAAAACTAAATAAAGTTCACATATTAAGATCTGGTTTTGAGAAAAAGATAGCTTTTGAATAAATATGCTTTCCACCCCTCCAATATTTTAATATCTTTTGATAAAATAAAATTTTATCATCCCCAGCAGCTCTCACACTAGCAAAACATGTAAATGAACACAAAAAGTGTTTTTGACAGTCTTGATGTCGTCTATGGGGAAAGTGAATCATGAATGATGCATTTTAATCAGAAAGTATCCTTGAAAGTCCTATTCATCGAGAACAATTCTTCCATGGCAATTTTTAACCTGACGTTAAAAAAGAAGTGTGTTCTGCATCCATAATGGAATGAAAGTGACATATCAACATAATGTTGAGAAAAATACTCTGTATCAACAGGTAATTGATGCCTTTGGTCAGCATCACCATTTTTGTTTTCACTTTTCACTTGTTCCCTTGGTTTATAATTTATAATACTAATATATATATGATTTTTTCTTTGGAGTACTAATGTGAAAATGATCATGGTAATGTTCACATTACGTAGCTTCAGTGAAATAATTGGGAAACCTACTTGGAATGAAGGTCGGATAGTGATATGTGAAAGTGAACACAACATTGTATTCTTAAAGAAAAACTGCTAAAATAAAGTAAAAAGTAAACTCTAAGATAAAATGATGGCAACTTCACATTTAAATAACCAGGCAAAAAGCAAAAAAGAAGTGAAAAGACGATGTCAGCACTTCTTCATAAAGGCATACTTCCGAAATATAAATTAAACGTGTAATCTAAAAAGCCCTCGTAAAACAAGCTTATATATAAAATACGTTTTGTTTTCAAAGCAGAGCATTACAACAATTAAATGTTAGTGCCCTTGCTTCTATTTAAATATAAATTTTTTCTTCAAACTATTTGTTTCAAGTAGTCAATCCAACAGATTAGTTGCATTTTCTTTGAAAATACATAAATAAACTCCCGTATGTTAAATATTTTACATTTAATGATATCACATCTTTTCATCAACATTCAAACCTCTAAACGCTTCTTCCCAATTGAAAAATGTGTCGCGTGCAGAATCACAATATTAAAAAACTGATAAAAAGTACGTAAAAATAAAAACGTACAGTAACACACATATTCACATGCAACACAACATGAATGAGAAAGAGAACGATTCAAAATCTCTAAAGAAAGCCAAAACTCTCTCCCAACATAATTTTCTTCATTCGTTATCTTGAACCCGAAACCAGGTTTTTATTTCCTTTTGACCACCAACAAAGAAATAAATACATATAAAAATGGGTTATCACTGGACAGCTCACAATGCAGCAATGGGTATTACTTTTTACTGGAATTAAAACTAGAAACCGGGAAAATCCTATTTCATTTGAGATAAATTATTAAGAAAGTTCGTGTTTCTTATTTCATTTTAGTGGTTGTACTATATATACGTATTTTTCATTTATGACAACGTTCACTTGTAAATATCATATGTTTCGTGTTAAAACATCACAGGTTTGAAGAAAAGGAGCATGATATTTTTGCTAGAACTGTAGTTTCTGGTCAGGTCAGTGTTTGGAGAAAGTAAAATATAGATGGGATTACATGATTTCCTATCCCATCCCATGTAAGTGTTTATTTATAGGAGCGAACATGTGATTTAGATAAACTGATAAACAAGAATGATGATGATGAAATAATAACAGTTGCAATCCAAGAAAAATGATGTAAAACAAATTGGTTTATTTGTTGTGGAACAGCAGCAGAGAGCGTTAAAATAATGACGCCGTGAACATTTTCTATTCCATTGTGCTGTTCCGCCGTAACTATAGATACAATAGGAATGGACCACTAAGCAATAGTAAACCTAAACTAAGGAAAAAAGGAAACAGGGCATCCAATTATAAAATTTGATCGCATTTTAATTTGGTTTCATATGTTGTAACAGAAAAAAATGTTTTACCTCCAATAGAAGTTGGTATGATAAATTGTGCACCAGATCCTTCCTAATGAAAATCGGAAATGTTTCTGTTGGTGTTATTACAAAGAAATTGTTGGAAACCTTCATGAAACCTTGATTGCATGAGGTTTTATACATATATTGGATTTCATTGCATTTTTAAATCTCTACTAAACACTCGTATTTGAATAGCAAACAATCACGTATTGCCATAAGAACAAAAGTACAAAAATTTACAAAGATAAATCTTTCAGGGGAAAGCGAGTAAGCATTGAATGCCAATGCATGCGTACAAAAAAGCTCATGTCAATTACTCGGCTTAAGTTTTCAGTTGCGAGATAAATTTTAGTCACCAGTTACACCATCTCACAAAACTTCGAAGCACGAAAAAAAGACAAAAACAAGCGGAAAGAAAAAAAGAACCCCATTTTTTTGAAGAAAGCGAATACTACTAATGCTGAAAAACTATTTTATTGGCAGGTCTTGGGAATTTCTGATAAAGTCCATGACACGAATTAATTTTTTGTATCAATCAAATGTAACTTACTTTCCAAGCTTATAAACAGTCATATTATATCTTGCTATTTATAATCTTTGTCTTGTTTTAAAATAATGCAAAATTGTATTTGTTTTTGCTGTGACAGACACACTTTTTAATATTTAGTGGTTTTGAAAACAGCAAATATGCGAATAAAAGTAATACTAAAAAACAGTGAAACATATTTATAAATTCAAACCAAGATGGATAGAATCAAACAAAGAAAATTATATTTCCGCTGCACCGTTAATTTTTCTTTTTGTTTTTTCTGCAGTCGTCAAGTCAAGTTGATTTGCAAATTTTGCCGACGTAATATCGAATTTTTTAAAAATGTAACATGAGCAAAGGGGAAGAGCCAAGGGGCTGATTGAGACGATTACTACGACAACGGTAATGACAGGAATTGTTTTTGTTATTCCTGACATTTTGCCTTGAGCATCATAATAATCATCATTCTACCAACATGTTACAGTTTATCCGACTTTTGTTCAGTAGCTACCGCGTTTTGCAATAATCGGGATAATAAAATGTGTTTCTTGTTTAGTGCAGTTTCTACTAAAACACATAAGCTGGTACATTGAGTGATTTAACAAAGAGAAAGTAACTTTCACCGCTGAGCTCAACTTCCGGTTTTGACATTTTCTCTCTGATTGTTGTTTTTATGTTTCGTAGAACATTTTGGCTTGATGGTGGTCGGATGGTGTTACATCCCTATAGGCTACCTTTTCTTGCTGTTGTTTATTTTATTGTTATATTTTTTGGTATGATGATGTGTTGTTCACTGCTTCTTCTTTTCCTGTTGCCTTTAGGTTTGTATTTTGTGGTTAGTAGCATTTCAATCGGAAATGCTTTCACACGTTTCTATATTGTCCCAAAAACAGTCATTGTTGTCGCCGTTTAAGGGTGTCGGTCTTGAAAAACAGTGATACTACTATCAAATTTAATAATCACTACAAACTAATCCAGCGAAAATCATTATTATAAGCACTATATGTTACTTGAAATCTGACAAAACAGGGTTTTATTCAAACACAATTCCGTGATGTGCTGTTTTGCTGCTAGTGCTTAAACGCTTTTTTGCCCAAATTTGTCTGTTGTACACGTTTTTGTTGAAATGAGATATAAATAGCAGAAAGAAAGTAATCTGTCCCTGTTTTAGTGCATTAACTACTAGTACTAAATAAATACTAACACTTACGATTAGTATGCAACACTTTGAATGTTTAAAAAATGTTTAAGAATGTTAAGAATGCAGCTTAAGAACTATGAAAATCGAGTGTGAAATCTATTTAATTAAACGTGTAGTACCTCAGGGTTAGTGGGCATGGTGATGTGGTAGGTATAAATTGAAATGGCGTTAAAACGCAACAAATTTCATTAAATCGAAAGCAACAAAATTGTGTTTTATCCTTTTAAGCTAGAGGAGTAAAACCGATAGAAGTAGATATCAATGAATTTATCCAGATTGAATTTATGAACACCGTTTATTTATTCTACCTTTCTGTAGCTCTAAGATACCCAGTTTTTTGTTTTTTAAAAATAAAAATTAAGTTCAACTTATGTTTTTCTTTCTTTTCTGTTTTGTTAAGGGCACATCCGACAAAGGTTAAAATGTCACTATGCTGAAAAGTACATTAAGCTTTCTCTATCACCTTCGCTTTCTAGAACTTATAGTACTTTCACATGAACAGTTTGAACATAACAACTGATGGATGTTGAGAAATTTTCCTCTCGGTCACATGAGTTGCAAGTAAGTATCTTTCAGCCACTATTTATGAATATCTCGATTTGTGTTTATTGCGGTTCTATCTTTTTTAAAGCCATTTATACTGCATTTTACACAATAGGTACATTTTTTCTTGGACATAAATGTGTTTCATCTAGTTTATAGTGAATAAGCAAGTACCAGAAAGACACTGGCATATTATGAAGGACAAAATATAGGATTATTACGATAAAAATTAACGCGAACTTAACTAACGTACGTGCCCGAATGACATACAACCATTTAGTAATAATGGCTTTTGTATTGATAGTTTGATGCCGTTTAAATTTTCAAAACCAAAATCGGTTTATTCGGAGCGTCGCAGATAGAAAAACCGCGATGACGGGTTGATTAGAAAAAAAGGAAAGAAATCACAACCAAATAATCTGGTCGGGAATTTAACTATTTGAAATGTTTCTCTTTGTATTAAACTATTTCAATATATGCTACTACTACAAGCCATATTCGTAGTAAACACTATCCTATCAGGAGAAATTTTACGACGGTATTGGTATGATATCCATGGTTTCAATTTACGCATTTGAAAATAAAAAAAGTTCTCCAAACTTCCTACAACAATCAAATGCTCTTCTACTTTCAACTAATCAAGAAGTAATATCACACCGTATCAGAAGTTTGTTTACTCAAATAAAAACGTAACTAAATATAACAACACAAAATTTGTATAATTTCTTTAAAATGGTTTTAAAATGAATAACCGCCGCAGAAATTGCTACATTTATCTCATTCACAGGCCACACTGTAATAATTTCTATCGTTGTGTGTGACTGTGACCATTTTTATTCGTTTCTATCGCAATTTTGATCATTTTGTCTCCCTTAGGAATTATGTATGAATATCATTTGCTGTTCGCATATAATATTTAATTGGCCGTGTGACAAGTAGTGGTGAAGATAGAAGTGAAGCTACGTGCCTGTGTGTGCTTTAATGCAAATATAAAAATATATACAAAGAAGCGCTTATTGACCCAGTTGTTATAAATGTATTATTGGTGGCTATTATGGCAAGCCCATTCAACGTGTACACACTTGCATATTTTGTGATCTGAATACCAATCGACAATAAAATGGGGAAACGCAGCAAGTCGATGTACCTCTACTTCAGTGAACAGTGGCAGTGGTGTGAACATTTTTAGTAGCTTCCAATAGTTTTGGTCTAAGACGCCACCAACAACTCGAATGGAAACTCGTTTTAATACAATTACATTTTCCAGTTTTCTTATCATTTTCTCGGTCATGCGGGGTTTCTAAAAGGAATACAGGGAAACTAGGATGAAAGTATGGTACGTTGGGATATGATGATGATTGAATTCTAATAAATAATTTTCCATGGTAATTCAAGTGGTCTTGTAAAGTGAAATTCGTTACGCGGTTCGGATATTCAATGTGGGTATTTTTTTAAGTGGACATAAAAGAACCTAATACTCAATGGTTTTTTAAGGGAAAAAGGAGAGGATAAAGATACTCTGGTTATTAGCTCTTCTTAGCGTGGCGGACTAAATAGTTGTTACCTGGTGCTATGATGCTCAAACAATCTAAAAGTAAAGTGGAGAAAATTTAAAGAAAAAGGCTAAGGTCGGTTCCAAGCAGAAAATAAAACAGTTCAAAGTGTATTTACTCCAATGCCAATTATCTCATTTACAATTGAATTCGTATTCATGCTTCTTCGATTTCCATTTTATATTTTTTCATTTTTACCCTTTCCTATCAACCATTGCTAATATTCACCCTTTTTGAAATAAAAATATAAAGAGAGCTCTAATTTCTACAGACTAATAAGTACACTTTTATGGCATCGTCTAGTAGACCAAAGTCGGTTGCCAGTGTCAACGTATATAAACATATTGTTATTGGAATGTAAAAACCCATCTACCACTGTTCCGCATAAATGATGATCCTGTCTTTCTGCTCGAGTGCTTAATCTCCGAAGAAAAAGTAACCCTTTTCAAAAGATCAGCGCCGTAAATAAATATACAGCTACAGAAAATTACCGGTTTCTTCTTTATTTCTTTGCCAGACAAACGATATGACTTTTATGGTGGGAGAAATCCATAGAGCATAAGACTCAGGCGTGTCCAATCTAGCAAAGTGTGCAAAGTTTTTGGTTATTTATTCATAAATTTTACTAAAATGAATTTTGCTGACGGACACTAGAATGAGAAATTTAAAATGTAATCAATAATTTTTAACTTTTCGTTAACCTTTAAATTTTATATTTTAAGTTTATATTTGGAAACAAATTGACGCAAACTAAGCGCAGAAATGACTTTGAAAGCAGACGATTCAAAACAGTTGGTTTAACATTTATTTATCTTCCAGAGTAAGCAAAACATGTTTTCATCCATATAGATCATTGCTTAATTATAACTTGTCTGATTCTGTCTCCTTGTGTGGAGTTACCGTATTTATCTCTTGCGAACTTTACTCCTGTTGAAGAATCTTATCTTTAAGTGTGACATGTCAAGAATTCAGACTTAATAATATTTAATGGCGTACAAAATACGCAAAAGCGGGTTGATAAACTGAAAAATCTATTAAATCTCCATATAATATTAAAAACGTGAAATCTGCAAACTTCGTTGCGTCATTTGCACAAACAGATGCATTGTCCTCTTGCATCAGAAACAGATGCATCAAATCATCACTTGAGAAAATAGTTATGCCGATATTCCTTTTACCAAGCCATTATTTTGATAAAACGACTAAAATGATTCTTTACTACAAGAGCAAGCTTTCCAAAAATGTAACAAACCAACTTGAAGACCTCTTGAACGATAATTAATGTCTTCATCTGTTCCAACACTCTAAACTAACTATAATCCGATGAAGCATGCAAATATTTAAAGTTAATTTTGTGGCATTCTTTTTTTGGTAGTGCAAACTTAAAAATGTATAAATAAACTAGTCGTAAGTAAGACTGCTGTCTTGAGAAAAAAATAATTTACATAAATGCTTATTGTGAAATGCAATTCTATGCTGATTTTTCAGTTTATAGACCATCTTTTAGTGAAATCATAAAAGCTTGAATTTTTCTGTTGCCAGTTTTGCAAGTGAGGAGGCAGCGTTACGAAAATACAGTGACTATTACGAATAGCTTAGCCTGAATCCTCTGGCTCTTATCTCTTATTTTGTCTTGATCATTTGCATAAATACTGATATCAGTACATTTTGAGCTCCGTTATCAGTTTTTATGCATAAACTTGAGGCTCGTTATCTAATTTATGCATTAAAAATTGATATTGAAGGTCATAATGTACTGTTATCAATATTCATGCAAATGAGCAAGATAAAAAAGAGATAAGAGCCTGAGGATTCAAGCTCAGCTATTCGTAATAGTCAC
This sequence comes from Entomobrya corticalis, assembly GCA_034694325.1. Taxonomy (NCBI): domain Eukaryota; kingdom Metazoa; phylum Arthropoda; class Collembola; order Entomobryomorpha; family Entomobryidae; genus Entomobrya; species Entomobrya corticalis. The sequence continues at coordinate 12,552 of JAQFYG010002697.1, forward strand.
TGTACATGTATTTTCCGTGTGTAGTCTGCTCACTTCCAAAACCGGCCACAGAAAACAGTGAATTTGCGAAAAAAAAATAAAAGCGCGATAATAATATAAGCTTCATTGTACTACTTTTGTAATTGAATGTGTATTTAAAGTCATTGTAGGCTTTTCAGTGGTGAGCAGTGATTTGCATTAAGGTAAATGGAAAAAACATACGGTTACTTACGGAAGTAGCTGCAATGACTTCATATACACACTCAATTGCAAAACTAATCTTGGAATCTCCGTGCTTTTGTTAGTACCGTGAAGCTCACATTATTATCTGTTTTTTATTTTTTTGCAAATGCAAAATAGAAAGATAAGGGAGCTCAAAAAAGGCTCTTATCTATTTTTATTCAAATTAACAAGATAAAATAAGAGCCTGAAGATTCACCAAAAGGCTGTGGTTCCAGGATCTGTACTTGATTGGGAAGTCCATTTAATGAAAAGTGAAATTATGATCAACCTTTCTTTGAGAAACCCGACGGAAATCCACTTGGTAATTTTTTCTTTTGATGTTTTTCTTAGTAGTTTTTATATTTTGGTCATGCCTTTTTTGCCAGAATGAGTTTACTGAAAACGATACAATTAATTTCTTTCAAATAAAATGCAATCAGAATAAAACGGGAGTGCTTCAGGTGTCATATTTCACTTTGGTTTAATTCCAGGTTATTCCGGACGTAAGTAATTATTTTCCATATACTGCAAGTTTTTAATTCAAAAATCCTTTTCCTAACTTTCAAAACAAATTATCAGAAAATAAAAAAGAGACTTAACAACAGAAATAGAAATCATTCAGTAGAGGCGGAATTAAGTTCAGGGTATATTTGATTAAATATGAAGGATTCGTTTTCCCATAATATAGCTGTTTTCTCTCAGATTTGATGTTTTATTTTATTTGAAAAGAATGAGAACTGAAAAGTATAAACCATATACACGAAAAATCAAAACACCCAGTTTCTAGATGTAGAAAGACTAAGAATGATAAAAGTTTAATAAATATAGCTTGACGCCGTTTGATGTTTTTTATTAAAAAACTTCAGATCAAGAACCGTAGATTGTTTGTAGATATTGTATCTGAACTCTAGAATAAAAATAAACAAAATATATACACAATATAATACAAACAAATAGATTTTTTATTATAACCAATGTGAATAAATGCATAACGATTACATCATTTTCCTCCCACCTACTCATTGTCAACCTCCCGGGGTCACAAAAGCTAGCCTAATAATTTTAAATAAATAAATAACACTTAAAGTTACAGACGTAAAAATATATTTTGCAACTGAATGAATGGTTGCCAAAAATGTGTCGGATATTATTTGAAGTTTTCTGCAAAATGAAAACGTACGACAGTTTAGTAAACGCACATTGTACTTTATCATGCATATACTCTGTGTTACGGCTCAGAGGTCATAGGTCAACTTCTCTAAACCACGCAACAGAAAATTCAGAAGTCCAATAGTTTGATC
>JAQFYG010002698.1:0-14052 GCA_034694325.1 Entomobrya corticalis
TCAGTGATTGTGATGTTATTGAAAGAGAGCCTTTATTCCTATCATTATCATTTTAGATGTGATATTTAGTGTGTTTGGTACAAAGGCACCAATCTAAGCGCTAGACCTTGATTTTGATTATAGTCAATTGCCGATAAGGGGCAAGTGGCACTTTATTTGTCTTTTACTACTATGGGTGATTTTTATATAATTAAGACATCAACATGCTTTTATGTTGATTGCTAGCACAAAATGTTGCAGACTAAATAAAGTTCTTACGGCTTGTAAATTTTAATAAATCGAATTTTTTGTCACACCAGTGGAATCCCTTTTATTATAGAATATATAAATCTAAATATTCATTAAAATTAAAATATGCAAGCCAGCAGTTGGCTCTAATAAAACATTATACATAAATTATTCCGTTCGGTTTCATTTTTTAAATACAACTATTACAACCTGCAGTATCTGCTCAGAAGTCACTACGCTTTTTATCTTATTATCTTGCCTTTAAATATTTTATGAACTTGTATCCTTTCGTTTCGTCAGAACTAAAATATGTGCATGTATAAAAATTCGACGTTGGGTTAAAATAAGTTCATCTCAAGAAGAGTCACAAACTTTGAAGTCATGAAAGGAAGTAAGTAGTATACTAAAATAAGTACATACGTCAACGTTAATATATTATATAGAGCATCCATATGTATACCAATATATTTTACTAGTCTCATTCAATGGAATGCAACTGCACTAATCGTCCATGTATCTTTTCATTGAAGAACAACGATATGATCCACCTCATCGTTACATGCTTGTTTTGTTCACTATCATCATCATCCGGTTAAGGATGACTGACTTGTGTACATGCACAGTGAAATATTAACGTCCATTCCCACGACATAACCTTCGACAAAAATACATTTTCTCAATTTTTCCTCCTTCCACCTCCATCATATTTTAGTGTTCATAAATGGAAAAATGGATAACAAAATAAGAAAACAGATCTTGTGTTTTCTTCCTCATATCCTTACTATTAGTTTTAAATCACCATTTCATCCATTCATAATCCATGTATGCTTCCATTAACCCTCATCCTATTCTACAATGAATGCAACAAAATATATTTAATATGTATGAATAAATAAATACGTAAATACGAGCATCATGCGAAGTCAAAACTAGCACTTGTGCATATTAATGATAACAATAATTATGCTACTGTACTGCATTAATGCAACTAAAATGTTATACACAAAAGTGGACGAGATGCAAAAGATATTCGGCCTGTTTGACTCATATTATCGTCATCTGCAGTCACTGTTTATCTCTGTGAATATTTCGTTTTCAATGTGATGTTATGAACCATCATTACCACGCAAAGCACGAGGACTAAAGACGCTATTTTGTCGACGAGTTGTGTTCATAGTTCGTATAGAGTATATGAAACACATTGTATTTATCGTGTTATGTTATATGTACTGTATGAGCTTTACTGATTTTTTACCTAACGGTTATACCTACCAGCTTGAATATGATGCATGATTTGTAAGAAGTAAGCGTATTTTTCTCACAAATACCAACCAACACCCAAAAAACCCCAGTATCACCACCGCATCACCACCACTAGCATCGAATAGCGTTTCTAAGTCTGATGATCTTTCGCTCTTCTTTTTATTTTCATCATCAGAGGCATCGTGAATGTTATTATCATATCGTCGCGTCTCGTTCGGTGTTTTTCAGCTAGTTCTTCTTCTTGAAAATGGTACGCACGAACAGGTCATGCATTATTATAATGTGACGTCTCTTCTCTTTATCGTTATTGCTTTTGTTAGAACAATCTAGTCATGAATCACTTTTTTTCGAGAAAGAGGACCAAGAAAGAAATGAAATACACAAATGTAATGTAATGTGGCCCACCATTATCACGAGCTGCATAAGTGAGTACAAGGAACACAGGGAAATAATGGCATTTGACAGTAGAACAGACACATTAAAATAGCTCTTTAAGAAATACACACATACCTGCATTTTTAAATCTGTCGAGAGTGAACAAGGTGATTAGTCATAATTTACCGCAGAAAAAAACAGAGACCGGTGAGAACATTAATGTTCGTTTATCTAAATGGGATGGTACATTAAGTGGTTCACAGGACGCAGTTACGGAAGAAGAAATGCTATATTTATAAAAGTTCATCTTATTCATGTCATTATTTTCAGCTTAAAAAAGTTCCTTACTCAGAACCGGGAAAAAGACGTAGTATCAATTCAAATCGAGATAAGGCTATTGAAAAGTTTTATTTTTGTTACAAAAAAATTGAATAGGTTGAAATTTATTTATTGGGGTAAATATATTTTTACATTATTCTATATAGACGAGTTTATAAACTGGAGAATAATGGAGATGTTCGGAGTAAATAAAATGTACGTCGAGAGATGAACGTTCCAAGAGACTTTACGATGAAAGCATTAAGCAATACATGAAATTTAGTTTAAATGTTTCCTTTTTACGACATTCCTAAATATTTTCTTCTTCTCATTTTACTCTGTGCTTCTTGCTTACACTTAATCACATATTTGTCCTGAGAGTTTATGCATAACAAATGTTTGTTTTGGCACAAGGTCTTAAACCATCCATTTTCTTGAGCTAGTTAGCTCGATTACTTGTTGGCAGCGCTATATCATCATCTTTTCTTGCTGAGAAACATAGTTGATTTTTAACTTGAAATTGGTATGTTATATAGGCTTCATTTGAAACACGAACAAAAAAAAATTTCTTTTCGTTTTCTAAAAATGCAGTGTGTGTATATATGTCTGTGTCCGTATGTTACTGGTAAATCTATTTATGCGCGAAATACCTATTATTAGCCTTGTCTCTAGCCCAAAATAATACATTGGTGTAGGTTGTTAGTGGAGGACAGTATTTTTTAAATTAGTGAAGCATGCAAGATTATCCTTGTATTATTTTGCCTAAGAAATGCGTAGATTGATCCAAAAGTTACAACAGTGCCAGGGATAAACATTTTTACTTTACATGATCCAGTAATCCAGTTTTGACTTTTGTCAAGACCGCATTTGTGCAAAATGCACAAATGAACATTATCAACATGTTCACTTTCACTCATGCTGTTGGATCCAATCTTTCAACCTTAATTTTTCCGATCGTCTGGAGATACTAATTCTTAATCTGAATCTTAGATAACATAGATTGAAATGGGAAAACTTGTAGATGAAAAAAGTCAAAGTTGATTTTGCTGATTTCTTTTCATTTCATTGTCGCAGGTGACAACTATAGTCCCTTGTGTCAAACCTCTTTTAGTTTAATTTTGAATTTTTTGTGCACAGCGTATAAGCATAACATTTTAAGCATTTTATTAAGGGAAACATACGAGCAAGTTCCCCATACTTGTGTCTTGTCATTTGGCTAGATATCCTGTTTCAGATGAGATCAAACTAAAGCCCCTACTTTCTTGATTATTGTTATTATTTTACATATATTTGCATATTAATTTCGGGCGACGATATGCATATAATATGTGTATCTTCATGAACTCATTACATACATTGCGTATGTCCTCTGTGTAGTATGCAGCGTAATAATTGCCGTGTATTTCTTCCTTGCCGATAATTGGCACTCAGCTCCTGTCACATTCCAACCAACTAGAAACAGTTAACTTGTTCGTTCTTGGCATATGTAGCGTTTCAAAGTACTGCAAAACTCCTTTTGTTGTGGTATGCATGATGATTATGATGGTGTGGTGGAGAATGGAATGAAGCACGTAAGTTCCTATCTCGTATGATGTGCTTTGTTTTAATGAGAAGGCAAAAGATAACATTAAGATGATTATTCCTGACTCATGCCAGAATAACAATATTATATATAATAGGTGCTTCTTAAAATGTATACATAGTATGCTCTTTGTTTAAAATACTCTTTGAATCCTATTCTTTCGCTCACTGTAGACTTTATATGTGCTCATAGAAAAGTCTGTGCGCAATATATTCATCATATATAGCCCCAGGAATTTTTCTTCCTTTCTGTTTCTCTCTACTGTGTTGCTTTGCTCGGATTTGCAAAAGCTCATTTAATAATCCTCACAATTAATGATTGTCATCAAGGAATGAAGCAGCATATTATGAAAAGAAAAATAGTCATACTCATAAAACAAATAGGTATTTTCTTGTACTTCTCCACGCTTAATTTGTTTTTTTTTTAACCATTTAGAATCAGAGATCAAAAACTATAAGAATAAATCAAAGCTGTTTATAGAGTCGTAAACTACTATGACATAGGTACGTACACTAGCATAAAAGAGAAATAATAATATGGTCCCATCAGTTGGAAAATTTATTTCTTCTGCTGACTACTGACATTTATGTAACACTCAGCCACAATTAAAATTGCTACCTTTCATCTCCCTTTTTTGATGCTTGGAATAGTTTACTGTACTTAAGATCCGATAAATTATACATGGTGTATAGTCACTAGTCACACAACATAATCATCGCCAGTAAGATATGTATGCAAATCCATAAAAGAAGCCTACATACTACAAAGCAGAAAATAATGTGATTACGCAACTGAAAAAAGAGAAGGAACGAAAAAAGATTTATTTCCCATTATATTTATTCACACAAAACAACTATAATTTCATTTGTGGAATAGTGTTCTAGTTCAGAGCCACAATAATTCGGTAACATAATAACAACACCAGCTTTTTGTATCGTCTATATGCATATTATTTATATTTATCAGAATACATGTTTGCGGAACAGGGAAAAACAAAACAAAATTATCACCACCACAGAAAAATCTTCAAAGTGTGTATAAAAATATGCAAGTCTACACACCACAAAAATAATAATAAATATACAGCTTTCCTATACTTTCTTTGAAAAGAACACAAAGTACGCGATGACGATGAGTACAATGAATAAATATACAGAGATATAGAAGTGTGAGTGGAGTGGGGCATGTACCCAGAAAAATCATTACAAGCTCTATTATAGTCATTTCTGATGACATCCGTTCATCATCACTTTCTCCGGAATTCTCTGAGGCTTTTTAAGAGGAAAAGCCTGAAATACTTCCATGTTCTCTCGCTTTCACTCTCCAAACCTCTCTTTCTCTCTCTCTTGTTACTTTATAAATACTATACCTTTTATATTCAACTTCTTGTCGAGTTTAGCAAACTACAAACTAGACCTACACTACGAACATCGTCATCATCATCATCATCTCAGCCACCACTAACATAACACAAACACCACGACTAAAGTAGCAACAGAAAGCAGGCAGATAAAAAGTGAAAGCAGTAAATATACCAAAGGTAGGTTCTTACAGTTTCTTTTTATACAATCGCTCAGTGCATAATAACAACTATGTTTTGCTACACATCTCGCTTGCCCATCTACTACCACCATGCACCTTTGCAAAAGGCTCTAACAAGAATATTACATTGTATCACGATGATAATCATCGTCTCTTACTAAAAGGTAAGTAATAGAGGCAGTAACCTACACTGTGAAAAGCTTTTCTCTTTTATATAAACTTTACCTTCATACACATTCTCTTTCTTTCTCCCACTGGTGGTGGTGGCTTTTTATAAATACCTAAACATCTATATGTGCACACTTATAGTCTATGTACATGTTTTTTTGTATAGTCGTGTAAATACCTACGCACGTCGACTCTCTCTTGCATGGTGTCGTCGTGCGGCATGAAACATCATCTATTCTACAACATTACGAAGAAATGGAAAAGTCGACAGCAAAGGTGGTTAGATTACATTAGTGTCCTGGGATAGTTTATATCATCGTGGTAGGTGGTATCACATTGTACACTACTGACGGATTGTAAGACTGGCGTTGTGTGTGGTAGTTGGTGTGCTTGTGCTCCTCTATGCCTGAATGGATATTGTGCAATATAATATCAAGGTATTTTCTTTCTAAAACCACTATAAGGGCTCACATCACGTATTTATGTCTTATAAAGCGACTCAACTCCTTGTAATTTTCCTTTCTATTCCACTCTTTCTCTTTACTTCCTTTCGTATGGAAAATTGAGAAAGCGGTAGAAACGGAGAAGAAAGTAGTCGTAACATCAGTAGTAGATGGTATATCATGCATACAACGAAACGGTGAGCTGGATAGAAACAGCAAAAGACACAAGAAGAAAAGAAAAGCACGACAAAACTTTATGGTTTTACCTTAGAGTTTAGTATGAAAAGGGAACTTTCACCCTATATATTATGGATTTATGTAGTAGCTAAAAAGTAGATACACAAACTAATATATCTATACACTTATTTGTTAGGGTTGCCACCTACCATCAGGATTTTCTTTTCACTTCAAGCTGCTATACGCGTACAATACTACTAGCATCTTATGAATTCTATGTCTTCTTCAGAAGAACCACTTTTACAAAAAAATTCTTCTGAAGAGATAAGTATTTATTATATGCTTACACGACAGAGACGTCGACTATTATTTCCAAATATACCACCATCACGATGAGAATGTCGACGACGACGAGAGGACGAAGGCATGAGAAAAGACTGTCTTGAGTGAGTGAAGTAGCAAGATAGTAAAAGGAGCAGCTGGTAACTGTGCTTTAGTAGCTAAACCCAGCAGACAAGAAAAAGAGAAAAAGAGCACAAGAGAGAGCAGCAGGAGCAGCGGTAAATAGTCGTTTTTTTCTCTTCGTGGAAAACGATGAAGGCGAAGAAGAAGAAGAGACCAACAAGAATGTAATGTTATACTCTGTATATTAGTTGTGTTTATATTATTATATGATCTGATGAGAGATGGTAGTTGTGAGAGTTGAGAACCTTTTTTGGCTTGCCTTGCTTTTTTCTTTCTCTTTCTTCGTTTTTCTATTTTTTTCTCCTTTTCTATAATATTACCATACAAAAAGGACGACAATGCTCAAATACTAAAATCGCTCCAGGAGTTTACAAGCTTTTGGCCTGGCCTGATGGCCTGGCTTGACTTTCGTATAAAAGCAGTTTAGTTCATGGGAAATGGATATAAAAGTGTATAAAAAGCATAAGGACATACGATATTATATGGTGTTTTATCGAAATAAGCAAGACTGTTTGAGTTTTGTGTCTGTACATCACGTACATGATATTGAAATGTATTTAGGCATGTACATACTTTACTCGCATTCCTCTTATGAATATCATCATCATGATGCCGGCCTGCTTATGCTTTTTTTGTCTGCTTGCCTGCCTCTTTTTGCTTTTTGGCCTACTTATCTATCGATCGATCTACATTACATATGTTATTTATAAAGGAGTGAAATTGGGATAAATCAGGGAGAGCAGACAAGTATGTAGTGCTAGAGCTATTACCATTGGAGTGAAAAAGAATGAAATAATATAAAATGTTCCACATGCATAATATATTTATCCATAGACATTTTACAAGAAAGCTTGTTAGAACAAAAACAGAGAAAATATTGCCAGTTGCAATTTTCTTTTTCGATTTTTCTGGTAAAAGACTGACTACGGGAACCCCAAGGTACTACGGACCAAACGCATATAAGTACGGAAAATAGGAAGAGGAGAAAGTTGTCACTAGAGAAAACGAAAGTTTTGCATGTTTCAGTGGAGTTATGTAACATGTCATGAGAATGTCGAGTGTCTGAAAATTTACTGGTCAAAATATGACGGCCCCATCATATCCCTCACCCGATCGAATATGATATAGTAATGTAGTTTTAAGATACCTATGCAAATCACGCATAACATATGTTCATGTAATAAAACAGTGTGCTGTTACATCTGTACTTCATAAAGTTACTTATTTGAAACTTTGAAAGTAGGAACAAAGTAGGTTTTATCGAGTATTGACTTTGTAGGACCGTCTGCCCGCTTTACCGACGCCGATTTATTCTGATTTTATTAGAATCAGATCAAAGCATACTGACCATGGCAAAAAAACTGTTAACTAGAAATAAATAGAAAGGAACATTTAAATAGTGAATTATCATTTTCCAATAACTATTTAAGATATTTAATATTTATTATAAACATTTGAACTTATAATCAGTTATCCTCTTTTTAGTCTTTATTGGCACTGTATAAAATACAATAGATTAACTCAAACAATTTTTCTTATGTGCCCTATTGAAAGATGAAACTTCAGTTGTACTATTAAGACAGAAGAAATATATAAATCAGAATAAGATGGAGAAAATAGCATGTACAAATACTTTTATGCACGCGCACGAGCTTTCATGCAAAAACCAGAGTACCAGGAAGACTCTTATTGAATAAAGTACAATATTATTGTATACTTTCTGAGAAAAATGGTAATCGGAAGGATACATTTCTTTTTAACTCGTGTTACTCATGCTGCTAGCATGGAAGCTTATTGCTACACTGGTTAAAAACTACTAAGCAGGTATTGTCTGATAATAAAAAATGCGCACTAGGAGGCTTCTCAAGCGGAGGTCAGGCCATGTACTGCTCCAAATTCCAGCAATGTCATACTACTTTTCTCGAGTGCAATACTAATACATTATTCTTGCTGCTGCCTATACCTAGAAAAAAGGCAAACTCTTACCAAAAAAGAGAAAAAAGCAGTAAAACTACAAGTCTAAATGCATTTTGTGTATAGGCACTTAATATATGTTCAAGTTCGAGAAAAGCAGAGAGAATGTTCCCTTTTCATTTGGGGATAAAGCATGTAAACGTAGAGTATGTCATTCATCCATCCGGTTTTTATAGAAATGTCTAGGCTGACTGACTGGAATCCGATAAATATCTTGTAGATCTGGGTAAGCAGATAAGAAGGAAAGGGCTTGAGAATGAAGATGTAGAATGAGATGAGTGTTGGTAGGAAATACGATAGAAAAGGTGATTGAGCTAGCATGAAATGATATTTGTTAAACATGTTACAAAACAATGTTGTTTTCCTGGGTGTTATTAAATGTTTGTGAATTATAACTCAGCGGCATTGGCTCTGTGTGGGCGTAGGCACTACTGTGTAATAAGAGATTATATATAGTATTCTGTTTTATCGCATTGTAAGAAGCTTATCAAACAGCTTTGTTAAGCAAAAGTATGTAAGCAAATATTAGTATTCACTTGTATTTTGGATACCTTTGTATATTGGAACCTAAAACCAAGTATTTTGAAATTATGCTATTATTAATTAATCGCTTTTAAAATTCAGTAAAAGTACTTACGATGACTATGACCTTTGTCTTCCACTCACAGAGAATTTTAACTTTATTCCGACACGCACTTTTTGTCACCTAATTTTCAATTAAAATGTGCGACATGTCTTTTTTTAATTGGAATTTTATAAATAAATTTGGTTCTCTCCTCATCACAAAGCATATGAGTGCTGTTGGGTACTTCTTTGATATTACAATATTACGCCCGTCCTCCTGAAATTACCTTATTAAATCCTAACCAAACTCTATCTTTTAAGCTATTTGATCTCATATACTTAATGTATGTATATCTGCCCACTATAGTAAATTCATTTTGATAAAAAACATGACACTTTTACAACAAATTTTGAGTCTTTAGACTTTATTTTGTAAAGAAAAGGACTGTAAGGGACATGTATGAAAGGGTGAGCTATGTGTGAGAATAGGCAATGTTATGATGCAAGTCATTGACGTATCAAATCAAATGTACTTGCCATAAGTTACACACAGCCTTTGCTTCTTATCTTATATAAAATGTAGAATATATAGGTATGCGATATATATGCTATGTGGTAAAAGCTTTTCCAACTTCCAAGAAAAGGAAGAAGGCATACCAGAAAATCCATTTGCATTCCTAACAGGAGTACACGCCAAAAAAGGACGAAAAGTGTGGTGCTATGTGTGCATCATGAATTCTCTGCTCGCTTGCCTTTCTTCTTTGCGCTTCATGTTTGCTCACTCCTTCACTTCTCCTTTCTTTCTCCCGATCCCTTCCTCCTACTTCTATATCTATACTATCTACAGCAAACTTTATACGATATATATAAAAAACAAGAAGTTTGATATTTAGTATAACAAATTTTAGTTTGTGTATATGTCTACACGGCAGAAGAGATAGTCTTTTTCTGTGTGCACTCCTCTATGTGTACTGCGTAAAACACATCATCCATCCAACAGCTTTCTCATTTTCCCTAGGTCAAATTAATTAAAATTCCATTACCCGTGTTCATTTCAATTATAAGTCGATTAACCAGTGAAAATTTAATGGGTGTTGCTGTCTTCAGCATACATCATGCATTATTATTTGTCTACTTTATAACTTTGTACTGCTGTCCCTATTCCTACCACCATCAACATCACACCACTCACAAAAACATACATAGACTTATTATTACATTATTATGATTCACTCATCATTTTTTATTAGATAAAAAGGTGGCTCCTCCATCCAAAATAACATTCACCAGTTGGCTCACTCACTCGGCACTCGCTGCTCTTTTTGCCTTTTTGCGCTTGAGTTTCAGCAGGTTAGACAGTTTTATTTTATACTTTTTTATTTCAAGAGCGTGTGCCGAGCTACGCTGAAGGATAATGTGATAATGTAAACAAATTTTTTGGATTAGTAAGGCAGTCATGCAGAGAAGCACACAAGCTGGAGCATTTTACATTACTTATACACTAGTTTATACAGAATGTAAGAACAACAGCAACAAGCCAACACCAGAGCCAACAGCAGTCAACTCAATCTCTTGATGATTACCATCTTTTCCTAAAATGGTTATGGTAAACTATAAAATATAATATCACTTCTTTCCTTTCTCTCTCTTCTCGCCCGTCAGTCGTCACTCCCTTTCTCAGAGAAGTTTTCGTTGCGTCAAGCGTCATTCCTGTTACAGTACAGATAACAAATTTTCTATTTCTCATAATAATGCATACTACTTATTTGTGACATGTCCCTAATATACTCACACGGTGGTACCCATTCGTTGAACAAAAACGGACGATATATAGATTCTCCTCATTTTACACGTAAAATGAATTAGCGATAATTGGCATCTGTACGAATTTTATTAATACCTAAATCAAATCCACCATTCACCATACACGTATGCACTATTGGTTTTTTATTTATTTCCTTAGAAAATTAGCCTGGTGAAGGGCGTGAAATCATGGTAGGTTATAAATAATCTCACAGTTTGGATCAAATGTATACGGAGAAAAGTTCAGAATCTGAACTGAATTCAAGGGATTAACATACATCCATACATAAAAAGCATAGAGTACCAAGGGCAAGTAAGCCTTTATTAGTGCGACGATGTTTTTATTATAATCTACTCCTTTTTATTGTGATTTTTGTCGTAGTTTTTTGGTTTGACTTTTACTTTCTTTCATTTTTCTTCCAATTCAGTATAAAATCGGTAAAAAATGAGCTCAATAAAGGAGAAAAACAGATTTTCAATGGTGAGAACTAAAAAAGAAAATGATAAAAAAGCTCAGTGATCAGAGCCTCCACTCGTATACTTTACTACTCACTCCTTTTTTTCTTTCTCGCTCCCTTGCTATGTGTAGCGTACGCTACAATGAACGTGTGAACTAATCCGTTTAGTCTACCATAACATTCATATAATCTATCCAGTAAGTAGTAGGAATGGTAGAACTCCGAGTAAAGAACAGAATGAGAAGAGTTGATCTTGTGCTCCCGTCCCCGTGTAAAAAAAGAACGGCTCGAGTGTAAAGGCAGCAGAGGTGACGGTGTTGGTGGTGGTGGAAGTAGAACCAGCTTTACAAGTACTATTGCTCACAAGTTTACTTACATCTGTATATACAGCACACGCAGCTCAGCCGCACAATCAACAAACCAGTCCCATGATCATCATCAGTATCGTCATCATCATGATTGCACACTAAAACAGTTTGCAATAAGCCATAATGCTAAGCCAAGTGAGTTTTGCTGCCAGCCTTGTGAAGGTTGTGCAACAAGAAAAGGTGAGCTAAAGTTGAGTTTAAGAAGTAGAATAGGAAGAGTGAAAAAATATTGTGAGTGGTAACACTGGTGAACTGAACTAAAAGTATAGGTGGATTTGACAGCGACGGTTTTTTACCTTTTTTCTTCTTCATCATAAGAATAATTCTCTCCGAAAAACATTCTGAATGTATTTCATGAGAGAATGAGGAAAAGGGAAAAATATGAAGAAGAAGGAAAATAAAGATGTATATTTACAATGTTCTCTTTGATGTGCGGAAGCACCTCTTCATGCTTATATATATATTTTTCCTTTTGTATTGACTTTTTGCCGAAAGGATGGATACACAAATAAAAAACGAGTGCATATGTGAGGGAGGATGCATCAACCAAAACTCTTGAAAAAGCAATAGAAGAGAGCGTATAAATTACTACCAGTCCGGAAAATGTATTACAGGGTTTTTATGCTCACTATAAATAATGCAAAAAAGTGCATAATAATAATAGTGGTAAAAGAGAAATATTTTTTTATGACATTGTGAAGATGAGTAAATCGCTTGCTAAAGAAAGACTTGTCTGAAGACGATCCTGAAAGTGCATGATAATATCCATCGCCATGCATGCTCAAAATGAATCTTTTACTTTTACGCATTTTTAGTGTTGATGCTCTTTGACTTCTTGTGGTAGTCTCATCTTCTTTAACCAAAGCACTATCACAACAGTAAAAAAATAGTACTGACTTTGCAGCAGTACGCTCTGATAATGGTCGGGTACAGTCAAGTGTCAAGTCAAGCAAAACCTTGCTTCACCTCTAACTTACCACAGTAAGTTGTAGAAAACAGGAGCCAATAGGCAGTGGATCACGCACTCGTGCTTTTTAAGGTTAAAAATTTGATGATAAAGATGCATCAGAGTTTCTAATGTCATCTCTTTGAAAAAGCCAGTTTCTCAACGATATATTTCTTCCTCGGGGGTCCCCTCAAAAATTCTTCGTTAACATGTTGGTTTTTACTGTATTAAGTAGGTAGGTGCATGCTCATTGCGTTAACTAGTATATGTTAGTTACCCTTGCAATTCAACAAAAGTTAACACTTTGGTTTATCAGTCAGTCTTTTCTGAATTGGCTTGACGCTTTCTTCCAAGCTACTACTACTACAAATTAACAAATAAATAGAAAGGGACGGTTGTTTGATCTCCTTTCAATTTCTATCAATATTTCGCTCTTAGCTTTTAACCACTTTTATCGTTTTTTATCAAGGTAATTACCAGCATTCTACTGTTTTACTGATAGTTTACAAACTTGGTATCATTAGTATTCACCACATTGTTATGCCTATTTCTGTTTTGGTTATATTGAGAGTCTAGCTAGACGGTTGTTCAATTAAAACGGACATTTCCCCCCTCTAAAGCAACAAAACCATCACATTACATCTTTTGTTCTCTCTCTTAAGCTAGCTAAATTTTATTTTCAATTGCCAACATTTTCCAGATGCAATTTTATTAAAACACAATGGTACACCACTGTTACTCCACAAATATTACACAGACAGTAATTCGCGTACCTGAAACACACGCAGCAAAAAGGAAGAAGACAACTAGTGAAAAATGGTTTTGCAGACAGCAAACAACAAGCAGGAGGCCACCTACCATGTTTGATACACAGAAGGCGTTACAGTTCACTATTTTGTGTACATGTGCGTTCATGAAACTAATGTACTTCTATTAGGTAGGTACGTAAAAGACATAAACATTACGTTTTTGTTATAGAAATTGGTTGCTTTTTGTGCACAGTTACAGTTACAAACAGGCTGTGGCTGTGGCATGGTGGTGGTGATAGCGATGATTGCTGTTTTGTATAAAAAAGAGTTGAACGCAAAGTCAAACCACCCAAAGAAACAAAATGACTTTTCCTTCTTTACTTGCAACGCTACAACAACACTCTTCTAAGTTAGAGTTAGAAGTTCTAACTCTCCACATAAAGCTGTAAACAACGCAAGCAGTCATGTATGCACAACAAGGTGGCAATGGCAATATAAGTCTTGACTCAAGTAAACAACAACACGACTTTCATTCCTTTTTCTTGCACTGCACACCTTACCAGCAAGCACGTCAAGCAGCAAGAGTGAGCGCTGAGCGAGCAGAAGAAACAACAAAAGTAGAAAGAAAC
>JAQFYG010002699.1:0-14048 GCA_034694325.1 Entomobrya corticalis
TACCAGCACTGCAGTAACTTACCAGCTCAGAGTTCACTGTAAATATAAACGTCGAAAGGATTTCGGTTTTTGTTCTTTATGACGATGACTTATTCCACTTTGTCCGCCTACGGCATATCTCCCCTACGAAACATACATGACGGTTCACAATTCGTATATGCTGTGAATAGTACATTCTTATTTATTTATCGTCACATATTAAGAAGAGTTCTTTTTATGTTCTTGGTTTTTATAGCCCCCACTGGTAAGACTTTGAAAATATCAAGAGAAATTAGTGGCGGTTCTTTTTACTTGAATGAATAAGCAGAGTTGGTTTTCTTCATTGGTAACATTTCTTAGGAATAATTTTCTGTCATGTAAAAGTTTATGTCTATTTACATGTAGGTATATGCACAGACATTATCGTCATTCCATGACATTATTATTATTGAGACGGGGAAATCACCATTAAGAGTATGTATTAAAAGATTAAAATCGAATGTCACATTTTCTTCAAGAAAAGGATTTAAAGCAGAGAATGTACACTCATGAGATGCGAATTTCGCTAGCATGCCAAGAGACCATACATATGATAAGCTTTTTTCACAGCGAAAATCATTAGCCTTATAATCCTGGTATCTGATGGGCGAGCACACTTTTACTCCATAAAAATAATATAGAGGAGTTCTCTCAACGCAATTTTGTTAACATGACATAATATAGCACGGACGAAGCTTTGGAGCTGTTGACATGCATGTAATGTGGTAGATCCTGTGACTCAACTCGATTATGGTGTTTGGTAAAAAAAATCTCTTTTCTACAATCGGAGACAATGTCTCCTTTTTTGCTCTGACACATTTTAATTTGCCCTACCCTCTCAAGATGAAGAAGGCCTGAAGAGGGAAGAAACTCCAAGTCATAAATTAGTTTGTTACTTTTACTACACCAGAAGAACAGAACAACAGCAGAGAGCGATTTGAAAATAGAGAAGGAGAACAGTTACTGGCTTGCATGTTCCGTGAATGACATAATAATATTAGTAAAAATCCTTAAAAGAATAGAGCATTGCGAGAAGAGATCTCACTTTTTCAATCAGGAAAAGAGCAAGTCAAAAAGGACAAAACACACAAGCATACAACTATATGTTTGTAAGTTCTATAAGCTGAATTTCATGCTTGTGCATATAACTATGCAACTTTCGAGATATATAATATAAAAATGAAAAGACAGATTGAAGTTATGAGATTAAGTCAAGTCAATTTTTACATGTGTATATGATGTAAATATATTACAGAGATTCTTATACATATCTAAATATGCGTTGTGTGGCTGTCTCTTTGTCTGCTTATCTTCACATCAGCAACAGAAAATGAATGCAGCGTGGTAATATATAAATTACAGGTACAGCACATCGAGATATAAACATAATGATGTGAACTTTATTAGGGAGCTCAAGAAAGATGATGTGACGACGATGACGACGAAAACAGGGCTGGTTTTCTTTTGAACAGTGAATAATTTATTTTTCCTCTGATATAATAATGCAGCTATTTTCAGTTGGTACTTTACGGAATAGTTATCGTCATCATCGGCTTTTTGATTGTGCATTCTCCATTAAAATGAGAAATGCCTAAATACGAACAGAGAAATCATTTTCATTAAAATATGTAATAACATATAGACATGTATTGCAGCAAACAACTGCACCTTACTCAACTTTATTGGCTGTGATGATGATGATGACTGTATAACGACTGAGGGGATGCAATAGGGCAAAATGGAATAATAACATAATAACTAATCTTCATAAACTATAGCAGCATACAAAACAACAAGTCCTTTTATTCCTTGTTTTTTTGTTTCTTCGCTTCATCTTCTCATCTATTTTTTTCATCTTCTTCATATGCTGGTCATCTCCATCTTGATAGCTATTTCATTGTTTTTCTATTATTCCAATATCATTATTCGTATCATTGAGGTAGATCTCATGCCGATTTGTGAATAGTACCAAGTCATTATGGTAAACCAATTGACCATTGTACTCCCCAACAGAGAAGTAAAGTAGTGTGTACTGTTCGCATTAGCTATGTAATAAGATTTTAATATAAACATTGTATATTGTGCCTATATCCATTCATGTTCTTTTTATTATCTTTTGAATGCACCAACAAATTATGGTCATTGAGTTCAGCAATTGGAACACTATGAAATCCCATTAGAATGAATGAAAAAGCAATTCTAATAACTTAGTTGTGAACCTCTTTAGCATTTGACAGCGTGATTAAGTGGAATTCGCTTCGAGGGATTAATACTTCTTATTATTCCTACAAAAAAAGAAAGAAAATGAAATTTGCTTTTAAATCAGTTTTTAATTTAAAATTATGATTTGGCCAATGCACAATACAGAATTAATTCTGGTTCTGTAGATTACTTGTGAAGACAGTCATTGCATTACAGGCATCCTATTAGTGCTACTAAAAGTACTAATACTACAAAATACGGATAAAGCTAAAAGGATTCCCACGAAGTATGCAAATGCGCCTTGTAACATTGTATTTTTCGCGGTATTCCTTCCAATGCACACAGGCCATTTAATCCTTTCTAGTGACTTATTTGCTTTCATTTGATATGACACAAGAAAAAGGAATTAATTTTTCAAGTTCATTATTATTTGTGGACATTTTTTATGTTGCTTTTATAGCCCGTACTTTTTCGTTCGTCTCCGACTTGATTTTACACATAATTTCAATTTATTTTATGCATAATAAGCAGGCACAAGAACAAGTCACCGGATTCGTATTGAACAGTGTGCGTAGGGTTTTATGAAGGTGTATCCAATTATGAATAGGATATTTATGATTGAAGATAAATTAAAAAGAATACCATCAGCATGAATACGTGTACGTCTTTTCAATTTTGTCGTTTTGTACAAGTTATCATCGTATTGTGGGATTAAATGCTTTTTATGATTTAATTGAAAAAATTTGCTTATCTCACGTTTACCTTTGGGATTAGCCGTCGTCGTCTTGATCATATCCCGTTTCCTCATTACCAATCTATCATCATAAGCTATAATATCATACACTTCGCCGGCGTCGCTTTATCATATATTGTGAATGTAGTTATTAGTATTTTTTCCTATCTTTGTATGCACTTCTACTAATCGCATATATTTTTCTCCTTGTCTTGTTTTTACAGACTTGATTTTCTTCCTCATCATCATCTTCATCAGTGAATGGTTCATTACAAGATGCTACTACTACTTTTCTCTTGCACACCAAAGTAACACGCACACAACTGTGAATGAAAGAGATACGGTTCTGAAGCTATAAAGTCAAAACCCAATAATTTGCAAATCTAAGAATTTTGTCACTAGTGTGGTGAATATTTATAAGCTAAAAGTGAAACTAAAAAAACTCTTATTACGAGTGAAATGTTGAACAATGGTCATGTGAGCGGAATGGGGACGCCGGACCCAGTTAATCAAGGACCTGGTCCAAGTTCCGGATCAAATGGGTCGGCCATGTATGGCCACCCAGGTAGTAATAATGGACCTGATATCCCATCCAACGCTTCATTTCTTGGCCATGGTCCTCCGTGTGGTAGTGGGGGTGGAAGTGGTGGGGGAGGTGGAGGAAACGGGCCAGGTCCAGTGAATGGACTTATGGGTCATCATTCCGGTGGCATCTGCTCACAAATGTCTCTCAATCAAAATCCTACCTGCCCTCCAAATACCAAAGTAAGCTGCATACTTTGACTGTCTTTTCTTTTTGGTTTTGGGTTTCCATTTTATTTTCTTGTAAAAGGTAGAAACAGCTCAGATCCTTGTTTTTATTCAATCTATGTTGTGAGCCGTGAGCGTTTAAAACTATTTGGTGATATATTGATAGTAAATAAAATAGTAGTAGTAGTTGTTATTGTGATATGTGTGGCATGGCATTTGTAGTAAAAAGTTAAAAATTATAATGACAATGACAGTAGACTACGTTAAGTTGGGATAATTGCGTAATTTAAGTAGAACTTTGAATAAATTTGTCTTATGAGTAACTTTTATTTTTATATAGCTCTGCGGTGGTTGCAATGGTCCAATCATGGAGCGCTACCTACTTCACGCCCTGGATCGCTACTGGCATCATACCTGTCTCAAATGCTCAGCATGTGGCGCCACACTTGCAGATGTCGGAGGAAGTTGTTTTACCCGTGATGGAATGATCCTTTGTCGACATGATTATCAGAGGTAAGCCGCACAGGAAATCATATGAAAATCCTCAAACAACACATACCACTTTCCTCTTTACATTTTTTTTCTCTTCACTCAATCGTTTTATGGCAAAACTTCTCTCTTCATGTTGTACACATTACTCTCTTTTCTCCCTGCTTGAAACGTAAAAGTAGCCAGTTAATATTCATACATATATTCTTGCCATAAATAGTTTAAGTTACAAGGGGAAATTTTCGGCAACATTTTTACTGTAAAAAAGTTTTACACATTTTGGAATGCGAAATATGTCAAAATCATGCCACTCTCAACTCACAAACACACTACATTTCCTTTCACATATTATCCAGACAGAATATTATGAAAATATGAGTTGAAATGATAGAAACGCGTATGAATTTCAAATGATTTTATTTAGAGATACTTTCTCTGAAAAAAGAGAAACTTTTTTGTGGTTCTCCCCACTGAACATTTTCTAAAATAGGAATAGGATAATAATATTTCGGTATGACATTAGCATTCGAACATGTAATCATCATTTTGAAAACGGAGCATAGTTAACATGAAATGTGCTTTGTGAGTGTTGTTCAGTTCAGTGTACACTACACATCGACTCAACACTTGGAGCTTTCGTGTTTTCTTTCGTCTTCTTCTGTGTGAAATGTAGAGGAAAAGAACAACCGAAACATTGCCTATTGTGTTCGCTTACTGTAATCGTAACACAACTTGCTTCAGTGAATGATGTGGTGGTGTGAGTATAAGAATACTCGTATTATGGAATATAAAGGAAATCTTCAAAGGAATAAGCATGCTAAACGGTTAGATTCGAATGCAAGTGAACGGCAGCAGCAGAGGAACCATCTCCCTTGTGAGCATTCAGCACGCAAGAAGCGTTTAACTCAATTTTCATACACACTGCTTTCTCATTGTCTTTCTTTTTTCACCATGAAATGCTCCTGTATGCCCATGGCTCTATATATTTATGCTTTTCTCTTATTCAACTGCTTTTCTCCATTCTGCTGTGTGTGTGGTACTCAAATACTCATGAAACATTTTTGCTCTTGGGGTAGAAGATGAAAATATGTTTTTATGTACTTCTCTTGTGCTGAATACAACAGAAACGGGGTGGTCGTTGAGTGTGGGTAAACTACTCTTTTACCGTTAACTTTGAAAGGAGTCATGAGTCGAAGAAGGAATCAGCATCCTGATCATTTCTCCAATCCTCCAAAACATTAATGCGACTTACTCTGGGATACCCTTTTAGGATTTTTCTTACACCTATCACTTTTCCTTTTTATATTAGGTTATTTTCCCGGGTAGAACTTTATTTCTTGTGGTGGTGAATTTAGATGTATGGACTACCCATAGTAAAATCGGCGAGTCACGTTTCCCCATTCACTCATTCTTGCTTGGAGCTACATACTTTCACAAGTACACATTTTGAACTCATTGTCAGTAGCAGTTGTTGAAACAGAAAGCGTAATCGTTTAAGTTTTCTTGTTCTTTGGGATCAAATGATCCAAGAACATTTCTCCAGTTTGAAATCATCCCTCCAGTCATTTTCATCAAAAACTCAGGTTTTACTAAGGCAAGAGTTAAAATTTACTACTCTTCTGAGTGCTGCTACTACTCTACTACCATCAGTTTTAGAGAGGGAACGTGATCATAAATTAAGGGATAATTTTATGTACATTATCAGTCGGGTAGGCGTGAAAATTAGAGAACAGGAGATGAAACCTTTCCCCATGTCGTTTGTCATATTGTTCTCTAATTCGTGAAAATGTTCCAAAATGTTCTATGCTAATTAGCCATTAGCTACATCCTTGTTTTTTGGAGGATTTCATGGGGAAAACGGAACATTGTGTGGCTGAGCAAAACCTTACCAAGTTACCCCATTATCACGATTATCACATAAGCGAGGAGCACATACACGGTGGATGATGAAACAGATGTGCTTTGCAAGCTACAACTTTTCTACTTTTACTTTAAAAACTAAAAGACACGTTTAGAAAATGTGAAAATTCAAATAGTTTGTGTTTCTTTGAACAACTGGCAAATCATGCAGCAGCAGTAAAGAAATAATAGGCTCATACATATGGAAAACTAGATTATGTTACTCCTTTGTGTCATACTTTTTTGATAAGTATATATGATGTGTGTGAGCCGCTAGTCGCTATGAATGAAAGGATCATTTAAGAATACTTAAGTAGACACTTCTCATTCCACATGTTGTCAAATAAATACAAACAGTCACGTTACCGCATGCATCTACTGAATTCCATCGTTTTACATATTAGCGTGAGGAAACTTAAATTTTGGGAATTTTGCTACAAGAATAGTTAAATCGCAGAAACTATGTAGGTATGTTCTATGAAAACATCCATGTTTCTTCAGCAGCTTTCCATTCCATTCATTTGATGATGCATTCTTCCAGCATGTCAACCAACATTCAACATTGGCGGAGACGTGGTAATAGAACAAGAGAATATTTTTAGACAATGTTCAACTTAAAACATTCAAGTGTAAATCTCTTTGGATCGCAAACGGTTCTTCATATACTTATTTTACCCCGGTTTGTTGTTTTTAAAGATGCAGTTACATTCCATTGTAATCATTCTCATCCATTGTTGCTGATTATTCCGTCGTTTCCAGTTTCGTAGACAGAGTAAAAAAACAAGGCACAAAACTGAATTCGGTTCGGCTGGATGGGGGATGATGATGTGACTGGTAGGAAATTCCTGTGTGTCTTCTTCATGATATGATGATGATGACGTGAGAGCAAGCAAGCCTGTAATATTGATAAGCAAGATGTCAGCTCATATCTCTCCTTCCAACTACCTCGTGCTACTTTTTAGCTTCGACTTATCGGATGTGTCAGCCACATTGGCTTAGAGTAATGGTTCTAGTTGAAATGGGTCTCCTCTTATAATGCATGCTTCATAAGTTGGACATAGTGCGTATTTTTATACTCTCGTAATAGAAATGTGCGGTGACTTGAATTAGATTGCTTCTTGTATTTATAGTTTTCTAGGATTATTATTATATCATCTTCAGGATATATATAACAGTGAGTGCGCCCAATGAGCACATGCATATCTATATATAGCACGGCTTAAGTTGCTTAATCTCTTGGGATTAATTTCCTAGCTGTCTCTGGCCAATTAATAGAGTCCCTCTCCCAACAGTAGCATCTACATTACATTACACCATCGTCATCATCATGAGCTGTAGCTCCCTTTGATGTTCTTGAAAACTCGGTGCACATACAAAGACTTGAGTAGGTGTTTTTCTTGTCCATAACATACCGCAAAAGGATGGCCGCACAAAGTCTTCTGTTTTAATGCTTATGACAAGCCAATCAAAGTTAGTTAATCGAACATTGATGCCACTCTGCCACCAATATGATGAACTCAGCTTAGTTTGAGCGGTCGTTTTAGATTGACGTGAAATTCAGCCGAAGGAGCTCAATCTAAAGAAAATAAGAGCAACTGTACTGTAGGGCAAATAAGGAATAAGTTTGTGAAACATTAATGAACAATTAGGTAGAGAGGAATTATGATGTTGATGGTTTTTTGATCCTGGAAGTGCATATTTATTGGAGGAGAGGAGGGTGTTGCTTGCTCCATAATGATTTTGAAAGCCTGAAGCTAATTCCTAATTAATTATTATATTCCCCTCCACACGCTCATTGTTATTACGCAGATGAAATCCCAATGGTCCTCCCACATGCTGGATTATGTACTATTTCATACGTGCATATGGATCAAAATACGGAAATCCACCAATTTTAGCTGAATAATGTAATAGAGTATGTTGGTAAAATGCAAACATAAAGACTAAAGAGCTGCGGTTGTGATAGTAGTAGTGATGGTGAAAATTTTATCTGCATGTGTAGCTCCGCTGACGATGAGAGAGAGCCGAGCTGAGAGAATAGGTAGGATGTGAGAAATTTATTATGGATTTAGTATACGTGGAATATTATATGGATATCTCGCGTGGAAATTCCTTTTGGGGATTAGAGTTCCGCTTGAATGAAAAAAGGAAATTAGCAAGCCCCTCATGAACACCAAAATATCCTGTGTCAATAATGAGCTAGATGATGGTAATGGAGGAAAATGATGATTAGAGTGATGTTGTTGATGATCATGATGATCAGAGCAATTCAAATCAAGAGTTAACTAACTAACACCAGTCTACAGAGTGCCAGCCTACGTGCTCTGAACTTGTAATCTTGTTAGCACTTGTATAAGTCCATGTACATTCTTACATACAGCGATATAGAGAAAGGAGATAGAGAAAGAGAGAGACGAAAAAAAGTTAAATTGACTACTCAACATACAGAGAGTCATTGCTTTCTATTTGTTCCTTATATTCTATTCTATATCCTTCATTTCTGCTGTTTTCTTGCTGGCTCTGTTTTTTCCTCCACGATAAAAGCCTTCTCCTCCCTGAGCAAGGCCAAAGCAGCTGAGAGATTGGGATTCACCTCGTATACCCTTGGTAATTTTTTTGATGTGAGAGACGGGAAAGGAAAGTTGTAAGTTATAGAATGTGGGAGAAATACGGAAAAATGAAAGGCATCATCATACCAAAACATACTACATAAATGGATGTGTACATATATAGAATTTGGATAACAAGACCCTGCCATTCTTTGATGACGGTTATGAGAGAAATATTCTGTGTAATGGTGTTTTCAAGCGGAAAGGAAGAAAGTGAAGCAATTGCAAACAATTTCTTCACGATTCAATAAGGCTGTACCAAAATTGACAGTTGTTGTTACTTGTTATTGAGCAGATATGCTAGGCTCCTACATGCAGTATAGACAAATGGCTGATCATTTGAATTGTGTGATTGCAAGTTTAGATTAATTTTGATGAGAGAAAATGTTTACTTGAAATAATATGTAAAACTAAGGTTGACTTTTTTATCTAATTGCAGAATATTTGGAAACGGAAGCGGCCAGTGCACAGGATGCGGCCAAGGGATTCCACCACAAGAATATGTGATGAAAGCAGGCATGTCCCCACCAGGCGCCAGTCCACCATACGTTTTTCATGTAAAATGCTTTGTTTGTTCAAAATGTGGGTGTAGACTCGTTCCTGGTGACAGATACTCAGTACTTAATGGTGCCCTTTTCTGTGAACAGGACGCGCTCAAGGTGAGATTCACAAACACGTTTTGAGAAGGATTAATTAATTAAGATAGTATACATGTTTTTACCAAATGTGTCACATATTATGCAACCATACGATAGCTCAAAATTGTTTAGTAGCACTCACAACAGTTTATCATAACATCATATACTATAAGCTCTTGCAATATAGGTTTCACTGGAGTCTATAAGTTGGCTTCTTGACAATCAATCAGAAAAGTAGTGCCACTTTAATTAACGAAGCCTCCAAAGATTAATTAATTTGACATGTTTGACATTTTCTTATTTGCTTCCTAAAGGGAAAATGTAACCCAGTTGATTAAACATTATGCATTAAAAGCGAATTTATAGAGTTTTATATATTCTTATAAAACAAAAGACATAATTTAATACCGGAGAAATGCTTAGCCCTGTTTTATCTATTTCTCCACATGTAGTTTACTCCCTCGATAAAAAATTGGAAGGGAAAACCACAACGAAGCTGTAGTAATAGTAATAATAATGCTTTAACAAGATTAGTGCTAGTGTGGTGGTGTACATCCCAATTATCTTTTACACGGGAATTTGGCAAAAAGCCGTATAAATGTTTATTATTATTACTATTATTTGATTCAGGTGCATACGTAACTTATTTCAGAGTCAGGATAATAATAGAAACTTATTTAATCAACTCATAATAGAACAAATGTATTATCATGTATTTCTAGTTAACAGCAATGAAGGTTGTAGGTAGCGAAATCTTATAAAATTTCATGATGATTTGATTAACTTTCATTTCCAAGTAATATTGTAAAAACTATAGTGTGTCACTAACAGCATGACAAATAGATGCCAATAAATGTACGTCTATACAATGAAATAACAATTATATAATTTGCCATTTTTATTATGATCTATTGCAGATGATGAAAAATGGCATTGGAAGTCCGTCTAATGCGAACGTTGCCACCTCAAATGGACCCACGACCGCCCCTCGCAAAGGCAAAGTTGGTCGACCAAGAAGAAGTCGAGACTGACCTGGTTTCTTGTAAAAAGAATCATACACACCACAGACATCAAACTATACCACACAGTTTCCATAATATACGAGCAAATATAAAATATTATGTGATGAAGGCACCCACGTGTATGGTAAAGTTACACAGTATACAGAAACTGAATCAACTCCTTAAAAGTATCAACTAGGATTAGTATTTAAATTTTAAAACATAGTCGATTAAGTTAAGTATTATTATCAAATCATGGACGACATGTATACACAACTCTCTACACGTATATATAATCGTATTTACTATTGTTTACTCATGTTATCATTGTTATATAAATAGTCTTGCAATAGTCGTTAAGAATCACGATACGATAAGAACTTTGTACAGTGTGATGTTGTCATATTATGCATAATATTATATATATTATAGTATATAGCTATCATTAAAATGTGTGCAAACATGTATTTGTTAATACTGCTGATTTAGGATCATCATTAATTGTTATTTACTTTAAGGACAATGCGTATACAGTTTACCGGTTATATTTACATAACCACAAGTAAATTATAGATATAAAACTCCTGCTACAATTACGATAAAATAGTGTCAACTATAATATTCGTCGTATAGTTGTAAGAATATTATTATTACAATGATCATTAATAATGAAAGTGTTATTGATGATAACAAAACTTGAAATAAATTGAGTGGATGATGCTCCCCATTTAAATAACAGGCTTGACATCAGCGTTCGATTTTTTTGCATAAATTTAGCAAAGAAATTTGGACAAAATTGCGGGATTTCCGTTCCAGTAAAGCACGTGTATACTACACTGCTGCATAATGTTTTTGCTTTTAAGCTGATTTGCTTCATAAAATATTCAGGTATCCTTGCAATCGAAATAAACCAAACCTCGAGACTGTGAGACCACAAAGTTGTAGCATGAACTAAAACTTTTAAAAAACTAATCCATTTTTACAGTCACATAGTGCTCATCAATACCAAATGCATTCTCCTAATATCCTCTCATCTTGATATTACATTTTAGGAAAATATATAGGCACAAAAGTGACATCAATGCATAATTAATCAACACAAAATGTGGCAGATTGCACTAATGCAATTCAATCTACTTAGTACTGCAGTACTGGAATTTCTGACATGACATGTTCACTAGTACATTACCGAATTAAAATCACAAAATGTCAGACGGACAGACGAGATAAACTGAACACTTGCCTCTGTAAATATACATGCATAAATGGATGCTCAAAACACATAAGTGGGGCTACGTAAGACTTTTCTAAGAATAAAGCTGTGTTAAGATTGAAGATGAACAAACCATTTTCTCCCTTTTCCCTTCACTTGTTTTCATGTTCTTTTACATGCAATACTAATGCTATTATGCACAATGTCAGCAAGAAGTTACAGTAGACATTGGAAGCTTATCTCATAATAATATTATAAGGAAAACGAATCTAATTTAAAAGCACATTTCAAAAATTTAAATGACATCTGAAGATTTCCAGAAAAGTAAATGAAATAGCAGCAGGGTATCATCTTTCCTAGGGACTTGATTTACTCGGGATGATAATTGGACGAGCTCATCCCACGGTCCCTTAGTGTCAATACGGGCACTGAGCAGTGCAACATTTTTCCGTCGCGGGATACAGCAGTTGCTGACCTGACCCTGTGTTGAGGTTAATGAAAGAGGTCTACGACACTGTAAGGGGTAGTCAGGCCTTACCACCTAGAGCGACCCTTACCTAGCCATGTGTGGCCAATTACAATCACATTGTTTCCTATTCTTGTCCAGAAATCCTCTGCTTTAGCTCCAGTCGTAAAGATTACTATACATATACCTAAGTTTCATGCTATTCTTCTTCAACTTGAATATATAAAATGCACAGCATAAAAAGATTCTGACGATTTCTACCAGAACAATCTGAAGTTTGTGATGTAAGCTCACGTCCATCATAATGCATCGAAAATAAGAAAAACAAACAATTGAGGCTTTTACCTGTGTTGGGTAAATATCCGAATCGTGACAAAAACATTGAAGGGGACGGTGATGATGAATATTCGAATATTATGGTGTTTGCGACAGGACATTTTGAGTCGTACCTAGCATTTTATTTCATCAGTATAGTAAGTGCTTATGAATTTGCTACGGTCAAGATTACACTTTTAAAAGGAACAAAAATGTAATATGTTTTTGAGTATTCGAACATAATGAAGCATTTAATTTTCATTGCAACATAAAACGCGTATGTGGACCCCATAGAGCTTGAATTATGGACCCTATTAGAACAGTTAATTTAATTGGATGAGGCTTGCAGAGGCGATGGCTTTGGGCCATCTTTCTTCATCATCGTGTCTTAAGCCAAACTCCCATTCTTCTTCTTGTAAGACTTTCTATTACTCTTGCGCTATTTTCATTTTCTCTCTCCCTCTCTCCTCCACTCCCAGAAAATAGTAATAAAAACCTACAACATCATGATTCACCATAATGGAGGACACAAATAACAGTATTTATAAGATGTACATTTCTAGTAAAACATCGTTGTTGTTCCTTGTAAGAAGCTATAATACATCAACAGAGACTCGAGTAATTATTATAATTATCAGCATCATTATGGACAAAGATAGAACTTACATCAAACTTATAGTAAACCACAACATATTACAAAATATGATTACAACCTTTTAATTGCATTTTTAAATCTCTAAGCTTTTTTTGAACCTGGAATACAAATTGTGAAGTCAACTCATCTGCAACGACGGAAGTAGCTTATAATTTCTTTAAGAGTACATTATTCTTTTCAGGCTCTTTTTTTCGCTGAATTGCTCAATGATTTGGTTGACTTGATCAAGGAGAAGGGGCAAAAGATACGCTTCTGTGACTTTCCCCACCTGTTCATTGTGAGTTGATTTCTCTTCAGTCTCCGGTTGAGCAGACAGATGTTTGATGTGACGTGAAGATGACTGTGCCCTATCCGCCGATTGAAATATAAAACGTTCTTCAGCTCAGTAAGAAAATGCAGAACAAAAACCAAGAAAGCGATACTTTCAAGAAAACATCGTTCAATCATTCATTACAATCACAGACGAATGTTACGTAACAATAAAGTCTTTGCTCTACTGCTGTTGCATCTTTTTTCTCTTTAACTTTAACATCCTGTAGTGCATGTAACTTGTAAGTTTCTTGTTTTTGGTAAGTTTCACGAGATTATTCCCTGCTTCTTTGCTTGTTTGTAAGCTGAGGTTTCAGTTCACTGAACCAAATGCTATATACAGTATACAGCAAGAATAATAAGCATGCATGGACGGTCACAAGTATGTGTATTACACCATGCACGGAGCTGAATATCATATTGTGTTTGTGTGTATACGTATCAGATCACCAAAGGTGTGTCCCCAAATGGAGCAAGCTCGAACAAATCACTAAACCGAATTATTTCACTTTTTCGTTCCTTTTGGGTTCATTTCTTTTTGTATAAATTATGCTTACATCTCAAATTCAAGAATAATTTTTAAATCTTGCATGGTGGCATAGTAAATGTCTTGTCGTATCGTATGTCGGAAACAAGTTCCCTATCAAATTTTCCTACAAAGATAAGTATTCATATAAGCCACCATCGTAGTTTTTTCTTTCCGTTTTTTCTCGTACAAAATAAAACTTTCTGTGACGGCGATTTTCTGTGA